>APFE031243705.1:325831-369137 GCA_000404065.3 Pinus taeda
CATTACCGTCTATCGAAGACTTCATGGACAATATTATATTATATTATTTATTACTATTATTAAGGGGCATTAGACACTGATACAACTAATTCTTTCTATTGTTTTATTTTTTACAAAAGTCTCTTGTTTCGGCTCTAACCTGGGCTAGCCTTTCCAGTTATTTTCTATTTTCAGACTCAAGCCACTTCTTTTCTAAGGCCCCAACTTTAATAATTTCATCTCTGTCTCAAGATTTTAGGATTACTTCTATCATTGAAGTGTGTTGTTTTATTTCCCTTCCTCTTTTCCCTCCTTTGGGATACTGGACGAGTGGCAAGTTTGTTTGTTCCCTTTCTTCCATCCTCTACAACACCTCCTCATATGTTAGGACATATTGAAACACGAAGTCATTAAGAAGGGACTTATGTTCATAGGAATGAAAAAGTTTCACTAACCTGCAATGTTATTTGATTACGCAGTGATGTCTCCTAAAAACACGTGTGAGGAGCTTAAGCTCTTTAAGATTGTCTACTTTTTTTGTGGCTTGAGGAAACTTAGTCATGAGTGCATAGTAACTGATTTTTATGGGAAAGCCCGACCATGGCCTCTTATAATTGTTGGCTAAAACCAACACTATTCCAACTCTGATTGTCTAATGAGAAATTTCCCTTATCATTAGTTGATTGGGTACCAAATGCAAAATCATGTGAGGGGTCATTAAACAAATGTATATTTAAACGTGTATGTGATGCTCTTCATAATACCAAATTCCCCAACCCTCTAAGAACTTTTTCGGCTTCTTCAGATATCTTAAGGGTTGGAAAATTGAATAGAATTTGATGCATTTCGACCAAGAAATGGTCAGAAATCTCGTAGAAGAACTTGGGGTAATAGTTTGCTCACAATTCTTGATAGTAGATTTGAATGGGTGGAATTTTAGGTGTCCACTTCCAATTCATGCTAGGAAACTCATTGGAAACACAAAAGGTATCTACTAGGCTGATTGAAATATATAAAGAGGGGACTTGATTTGTTGGGGATTCCTTTATTTTTAGGAGGGCATTTAATAATTTATTTGATAAAATGCTTGAAAAATTAAATATGCATCCAGTGGAAACTATCTTTTCCCTAAAGGAAACTATTCAATTTTAAAGTGAGGCATTGAACTCATCATATAACCTTCCGATCATCATTGTGGGATGGTGGAATGGTGTATGCAGGTGTTGAGTAAGATAATTCTTGTTGGTGTACTCTATGAATAATTCATTGTCCCACCTCCATCCCTTCATAATTTTGATGAATTTAGGATGGGTGGAAAATAAATTGTCTAGGAATGGCTTGTTTAGCTTGATTTCAGGAGGCTTGAGATGATAGAGTCTAGTTGAAAACCTTAGCCTTCAAGGAGGCCACAACTTCCCCTATGTTGTGGCTTCTTGTTGTAGATTTCCCTTTGCTACTACCCTTCTCATCATGTCATTATATGGCATTATGGGTGATCTTGTGGCTATTAGATATATCTTGAAGTTCCTTATATTACACATTTCCATGAAATCCTCATCATCTAAATCAAATTGGGAGTTGGCATATGTTTGATATATTTCCCCCCAATTGGGGTACACGTTGGCTACATCAAAGACTTTAGTATCCCTGAAGTAGGTTTCATTCACATGAGGGTATAACACAATGGGTTTAGTGACATTTAGATTTTTACCCTTGCATTTGCATGTTTTAGACATTATGTTAACTTTATATGCCTTCAAAACCTACATGTAATAACATATATAAGTTTTTTAATGTATAACTTATTCCTAATTAAAAGCATATACATAAAAATACTACTTAGTCTTAGCATTGAACTCTATACTGGTCATCCTTGAACTGGGAAGTTAGTTTTGGTGTTGAAATACAGGAGAGTTGAGAGGGGAATTATGCAAATACTCGACTTAAAATTAGTGAAGGTAGGGATTGAAGAATTCCTTTATGATGATTAATGGCAACTACGAGAAGGCTTTGATGCAATCCCAGAAAAAAAATAATGCAATCGAGGAGAGTATTAATGCAATTAAGAAAATATGTTAGTGCAATCGAGGAAAGTTGGCACATTTGTTTTCACCGTAACTCTGGTTCATATGCGTATCACGGAATTGATATTAGAGAATCACAATATCATCGTAAAGAGGTCATGTCGATAGCCCTTAGGCAAAAGACAGTAAATTGGGGAAAATCCATTGGAATGTTTCAAAGAAAATTGTGTTATTCCCCTTGCGAAAGATTTCAATGGAAAAATCCTTGTAAAGGGCATGGTTGACTCTTGGTGGAAGACAAGGGTTAGCTTTGAATAGGAATAAAATGTTAATGTATGGAACGATTAACCTAGGAGAACGTTGATATGACTATTGGGATTTCCTGAATCTTGATTTTCCCAATATGGAATCGACATCGAGAAGTTGGAGAGAGTAAAAATGAAAACAAGATTTCGCAAAAATTATTTCTGCCACTTCCAACATATGATATAGGCAATTTTTGGGGACAAGAGACAATGTCTCTGAAAATGTGTCGGTGTTGGAGAGTCCGAAAAGGTAGAAAATTTAATGTTGTGATAATTAATTTATTTCCAATCCCTGACATCCAATACAAGGCACTGCGAGGAAAAATAAGGAATATTCCGATAGATCGTCGGTGTTGGAGAGTTAGAATAAGAAGGTTTGATAATTGATGTAATGGATTGTAATCTCCATCCTTTGATATAAGGCATTGTAAGGGAAAGAGAGAATACCTTGATGAGTGTTTTTAAAGCCTCAGGGCCTATTCAAAGGGGGTATTCAAAGAATTTGTTTGGTAGCATCCTTATATTTATGGGAAAAAGACTATGGAGGGGCCCCCACATGATTGTTGGATCTTTTCCAATTGTGAGGGAAGGGTTGTTGGGCACAATAAAATATATTTGAAGGTAAAATTGAAGGTATTGATGAATTTATTTGTTGGTTGCACTGATTTCATTTAACATACTTCATTTCTCATATATTAGAATAGGATTGGATGAATAAACTCTTTAGAATGAGCATTAGATTGATTTAGATTTGGATTCACTTATCACAATTTCCTTAGTTAGTTAATTTTAATTTTTTCTTGTGTGTGGTTATTTATGTGCTTACTAGATTAGTTATCTACTCTGCCTTATATTATTTATTATATTAGTTATGCAATTTTGTTTTAGTTAGTTGCTATTTCATTTTGATTTATTTCCACGTTAGGAAGGGATAAGACTTCAATCCAACTTCCTCTTAGTATTTTACACCTATGTTGTGAAATTGTTTCAAGTGACAAGTGGAAGATTATGAGGTTTTCACATGCTCCCCTAGTAGAGCATGTGTTCCATAGTTGGACCCAATTGTTATCTTTGATGTCAACATGGATACATATATTTTTCAATTGCATTTATCAATGTTTTAAACCCAATGTCACAAGTTAAAAACCTTGTAATAACCATGTAAGTCTTTCTATTTAGGTGACCTATATGTTGTGATGGTCAGCTATGGCTTATCCTTTCGGGATAATTCCTTGGTGCCTTCATCATGTATAGGATCAAGAGATTGTGGATGGATCTTAGGGATACCCATGGTTTAAAGGAGCCCTAGTTATGTAGCGATGATCACCATTGTATGGGCTAGTCCAACCAGCATCAAAGTGCACCTATTTTTTATGCATGATCATGAGTTATAGAGTTTGTATGTGGCTTTGGCCTAGGACATTCGAGATCCTCACTTATATCATGAAGATGTCCTTATATGATGCCACATGTAGGCCAAGGGAATTACGATGGAGTCAAACTTGATATAAAAATTATATAAAAAATTAGCTGAACAAAACCTATGTGGTATAATCCTCAAGTTTTGAAAGACATTAGAGATCTCATCAAGTGGCCAAATTGACCCTCTTCTAATCATTAAAGTCAACTAAAGAATTATTTTTGGAGCCAAAATTATCCACTTGAAAGTCAAGTTAGTTGTTGGATCTATTTTGGACAAGCAAGTAGAAGGTCAAATCATCTATCGAAGGATCAAAGTAAACCACCAAGGAACTAAGTCAAGTTATTCATGGAACAAAGATGAGAAAATCAAGCAAGTTGAACTCTTCAACCTAGCCATCCGGTCATCTAAGTGGACCCTTGAGCATCATTTGACTATTATTTTAAACCTTTTTCCTTTTTAAGGTCAATGCAAGTGGAATATTGGACTACCAAGGGACATTTGAGCAAGTCAAACTCTTTTAGTGGACAATTTCATTATAATGAAAATTATTTTGTTGAACTTAGTCTATGACATGCAAATGACAAATAAAATATAATATTGTATGAAAGAGGGTGAACTAACCATTCTAAAAAAAAACAATAAAGGCTAGTCTCTCCTCTCTTTTAACTTGTTATTGATTTGTGAGATCATATTGTGCCATAATAAAGAAAATTCATTTTGCTGACTTCAATGTAAAAGCTTTGTGTGGGTTGGATTTTCCCATATTTTCCTTTCTTGATTTATGTTGTAACGAGACTTAAATATAAAATATTTACATATAAGTAAAATCACATGTAGATTGAAGGGATAATCCATTGGGGCACTATATTGTTGAAATTTGGGCAGCTTCAGGATGGATTTCAGCAAAGGAAAACCCTAAGGCCCAAATGAAGCCCATTTGTCCCAAAGAGAAGAAAGAAACATGATTTAAAGTGGCACAAAGTTGGGCAATCATTTATTAAAGAAAACATATTTAAAAAGGAAATTTAAAATTTGTATTCTCCCTCCAAAATTTAAATTGGATCTCAATGCTTATGTCAACCTCCTCTATTGGACATGTCCTTTCACATTCGAATACAAATATAAGTACCCTATTATTGTTCATAGAAATGATTTTATCCATGATTATGAGGTTCAATATGGTTCATTATAATGTGTAAAGGGCTCGCACAGGTTCGTATTGCATCACATCTTAGAGTAGTGGCTCATATTATCCTTCTCTGAGTTCACATTACATGATTCATCATACTTTTGTTCTTGTATATGTCCGTGGATCAATGATTCACATACATTTGTGGTTCACCGGTGCACATATATTTATGGATCTGATTAATGATTCACATACATATGTGGCTCATTAGCTTGCATATATTTACAACTTCGATTGATGACTCACATGGACTTATGGCTCACTAACTCCCATATATTTGTAGCTTAGATCAATGAATTGCATAGATATCTTTGAGGTGACATCAATAATTTATATTAAATCGAATTACAGAGACGCACTATCCATGTGGCTTGTAGTTGTAGTTTGATTTTTGGTTATGGGGCATCACTCTATACGTAGCATTACAATGTCTTGATATTTATACGACACAATGGCTGGGATCAAATCAAATTCTCTGTGGTACACAATATTGTTGTGACATTGTCTTTATCTATACAATAGGGGCATCATAATTATTATTTGAATGACCCACATACATTATAGTAACCTGCATCATAATTATAGGCATCAGAGGCATCATAATTAACATCACAATTATAATCAATGGAGTTGTAATCAACAATGGCATCGCGTCAGTCATTACAGTGGTTACACATTACAGTGGACACATAATCCATGGCTTAATCTATTCAGGGGTTTCGTATGCTCAAATTATATGTGGATTCTTTAACTTGCAACACATATTCAGTGGTAACATCTCTTCAATGAACACTATACTTTGTGGTGGAGTTTCTCTCTACAGTGGAATTGTTATATTTACAGTGCTTTTAATGTAGGAACATGATCTTCATGTATATAACCTCATCAGTGACTTTAATGTAAGACAAATGATATTCAAATATAATTATGAAAATGATATTGATATGACATTAAATTTGACATGACTGTAACCTTGTATGGATAGTAACCTTGCTAACAGCGTGTCAGTGCTATCGTAACAATAAATTTTATATGACAAAGACTTTGACATAGACAGTGACAACGATCGTAACTTTTATATGGCAGTGACAATGATACATGTGAATAATCTTGCTCTTATGATACCTATGATATAATGACCTTGCTCAATGATGAGAAGTGAATTTGTTACTATGATATATGATGACTGTGATATGGATATGATACAATGATATGATAGCAACACTCTCTTTGACTTGTGCGATTAATAGATCATTCATTTCAAAAATGAAGTTGTGAACTGAGGAATGATGTATCTCATTCTCATTGTACTTTGTATCTCAACTTAATACTTGATGAATATCTAATATAAGAAGAATATAATTAGGTTTTCTCCATTTGTGGGTTTTTTTCCTTGGTCTCTAATCTAACTCTTTGTGTCTCAATTATGCATGCTTTTCTTCTATGGTTCTTCACTGTTTCGTTGCATTGATGATGTTATTGTTCTTTTTACACAACTGTTAATGACGTTATGATGTTATGGGGTGAATGATGATTTTTTTTTATAAATGCAATTATCTACAACAAAGAACAATCTAGCCCTAAAAATTAAGATATATAACCATGCATATAAAATGGACTAGACGTTAGTTTATTTCCTCTTCTTGTTGTAGGTGGATCACATGGATAAAGGTTGGACCATTATTTTGAGGAGATAAATTCAATTAGGAGAATAGTAGCATTCATCTCAGAGTTAACCCAAATATTGAAGACATCTAACAAGAGGTCACTCCTAGTCGATAAAATTTCCATAAGTGTCCCCAAAAACACAATTTTTATCAATCAGAAATAAATCTTACGTAAGGGGAAAGAATCATAGTGTATATATATATATATATCCTTTCTAGCCTTATCTCAACATGTCATATGTCCTTGATTGGAAACTCAAGGATAATCACCATGACAAGGATGTGATAAGGCCTACCGATCACCTAGGAAATACAACAGATCTAGAATTCACTTTATTATTCTAGAACTAATACAATCTAGAATAAATTATATATAAAGAGAAACTAATTATATAATTATTTAAATAAACTTGTGGATTATGTGGTTAACATTCCCCCCTTTAATATTGAAGTTTTTTTTAACAAATGCAAGGTTCTTCTCTAAACTTGGCGAACTTTTTTATTTCCTAATGGTTTAGTGAAATTATCTGAAATTTGATCTTTAGATGGACAATATTCTTGATTGATGATGTTTTTGTTGATGAGTGTCTTGATGAAGTGATACTTAGTGTCCAAATGTTTGGTTTTCTTATGAAAAACTTGATTCTTGGCCATTTTGATTACTGATTGATTATTAATGAATAATGTAGTTGGTGGTTGTTGAACAATTCCAAGATCTTGTAAGATGTGGTGTAGCCAAAAAATTCCACATGTTGCTTCCCAAGATTAGATTAATTCTTCTTATGATGAAGAATTTGCCACTATTCCTTTATTTTTACAACTCTAAGAAACTTTTGTTGAACCCATGCTCATTAAATAACCCAATGTTCATGTTTTCTCATCAATATCACTTGCACAATTTGCATTTGAATATGCAACAAGTGTAAAGTTATGGTTATTATTGTAGAGAAGTCTAATGTTTTGTTCCCTATATGTATTTTAGGACCCTTTTAGTTAAATTCCAATGACTTTCTCTAGGTTCCTACATAAATCTTGAAAGAATACTTATTTCATAAGACAAGTCTAGACAAGTGGTAGTCAAGTGTTAAAATAGGAAACTACGGTAAAATTCCACTTTGGATAACTCATTTGATGGAGATGATTATTTCATTAAATTCCTCTTTTCGAGAGGACCAAAATCGACCTAAATATCCTCTACTTTGGACAAGGGAAAGTGTTATTTTGAATTATGAGCCCAGATGTGCATATTTGATTAGGTCAGCCCTAAAGCAAAGTGGACACCCTTGGAAGGCTATAAATAATAGTGACCTCTAACTCATTTGGACATTATCATGAGACATTATTATATTCTCTTTCTTGTTTTTGGCTCGCATTGGTATGAAGCACGTCTGCAGAGGAATGGGTTCGTTTGAATCTTTGTTTTAGGGTTTTGGGTCCCAGTCACTGGCACGCCACAAGAAGAAATTGACCACTGTCACTCGCTAACTAGCTCATCCATGCGACCAAAGAATTTTATACACACAACTCTTCCTCCATGCAACTGACATATAGGGTTTCATAATCACAATCGTAGACTCTCTAAGGGCTGAATTCGACCACAATCACTGAATCTCTAAAGGATGAATTCCACTACAATTGTTGGCTTACAAGCTCAAGAGAGTGAATAAAACTTTCTAGTCACACCCATGACTCCTCCATGTGACCAATACCTAAATGTTGGTTTTTCAGTTGTTCGATTTTTTCACCCATTGACTACAGGGTTTGATAGTTGACCACAAACAGTGAGAGTTCATTACAGGCTTCTGAATCAGGGTTTTTGAGTATAAGCATTGATGGGTTCATTTTATGGGTATTGTTTAGTTGATTATTGCTGGATAGGTTTATGGTTGAAGATATGGATTATTGTACTCTCATTTATTGAATGATTCAATGAAGATCTAATAAGAAGAAGAATTTGAAGGGTATTCCACATAGTGTGTTTTGCCTTGTTCTCCAACCAATCCCGGTGTTTCTATGTGTGAATGCTTTTCTTCCATTGTTCCTTTATGTTCCACTATTGATATTGTTCTTTCTACATAGTTTCATATGTTGTTGAATAATGTTATGATGTTATAGGGTGAATTTAATTTGTTAATGAAGAAATACAATTATCAAAGCGAAGAATAATATAGCCCTAAGAAAAATTAACATGGTATCAGAGTTGGGTTGAAGAAAAGTCATTGAAGATCACCCCTATGAGAGAGGATGGATGAGACCTAAAATAATACCAGGTTTGAAAGAAACCCTAAGTAATTTGTGTATTATGGTTTGATGGAAATTATGAGGTTAGGGTTTGAAAGAAACCCTCGTTTATGGCAAAGATGTGCGATACAAAATCTAGAAACCCTAGCATGGTCAATGTGATATATTTGATGAAGCCCTAGATGGGATAGTTTTTGTTAGGCTTGGCTTATGATGAAGTTGATGGACATATATTGAAGGCAAGAAGTGGACTATGAATATTGGTGGGAGATTATCACCTGTTATTGAAGATAAGAATTTCTTGATTTATGATGCTCCTTTATGTATTTACTTTTGTTTATACTTATAGGTTTGATTATTACCTATACTTCCTGCATGTATATTTCAGTATTTGGTTGGTTCTAACCTGTTGATGAGTTGTGATAAGTGGATGCTTCTTGAGGGTCATGGGTAATGCAGGAAGAGAGGAAATAGTAAAGGCAACAAATTTATACTAGATGCCTATGCAAAATAAGAAGGTGCACAAGTATTTGAATACTACAAGGTATGCATGGTATATTGTTTTAATGTTATGTTTCAACTGCAATATTGCGGGCAAGGTAATCCCTAAGGTTTGATGATAATGTCCCGTTTACAAATGGCTCATGGTACTTATGATGAGATGGTGCACTTGGTATTGGACAAGTATCTTACATTCTATATTTTTGATATATTGGTATACTTAATATTTGGCACACATCTCTCATTACAAACATGATGGATTTCATATAGAAGGCTAGTTCATTGATTCTTATATAAGGTAACTTGATTTGATTATTAATGAGTGTGATGATGATAGAAGTGTAACACTGAGATTGATTTTCATGATCTTATTGTTACCCTTGGTTAAGTTTTAATGAGCTTAGTAATTATGGCAGATGGTGAAATCAAATGTTGTGACTTGATGGATTAAGTTATGTAACATTGTGATCATGATTCTTGAAGTATGCTCCTATTAGCTATTAGACACTAAACCTTGATGAAATATTGATGTCATGATGTAATGATAAAGTAACTGATGCTAACATATGACCATGATAAATATGTGATATAATATGACTTTATGATCTAACAAATTTGCTGATGCATGAAAATATTATAGACATGTTGATGACTTGAATGAAGTATTGACAAATCCAAAGGGTGGCAGTTAATTAGTTTCTCTTATTATGATATTATCTTGTGATTTTTTTCATTATTATTATTTTTTCTTTCGATTTATCTTTTCTTATCAACAAGACTAATGCCAAGCAATAAAAATAAGAGGACACAAGATATAGGCATGCAACCAGGAAAAAAACCACTCTAGGGGAAAACCTAGCCAAAATTTTTCCTTTAGTAGATTATCACAAGATGAGACGAACAAGACCCTTACAACTTAGACTCAAGACTACCTCCATCAATCAAGACAACCTTGTCATGATACTCACTAAGATAGCACTGAAATTTGTCCACTGTGATATCATCGAGACCTTCTCACTATGGTAGCACTGAGACCTTCTCACTATGGTAGTACCGGGACATTCTCATTGTGGTAGCATCGAAACCTTCACTATGATGTATCACTAAAAGTATCCACTGTAATGTGAGTTATGTGGTCACTGTAATGCGATTTCATCTCTGAAATTAACTGAGACTTGTCCAATGTAATATCACTGAATAACATCGAAACTGTAACACTATAATAATATCGAAACTGTCCACTATGAATTCCAAATCCGAGCTTCTGTGGTTACCCAAAAATTATCTCTGTAATTAGTCCGAGTTTTCTATGTTGTGTAATTCGAAGACCTTATACACATATATATAGTTGTTGTCCAATATAAATGAGTCGACATGAGTATTCGAATAATTATATCTTTATATAGGCCGACATGAGTTCACTTTATGGAAACCAACTTGAAGATGAGTCCTTTGACAAAAAGGAGATTTTGATGGATGGAGGAGTCTTAAAAAAAATTTGACTTTGACAATCCTAAAGCCTACACAGGAGGCTTGACCTATAACAATTGACCCAAACATGAAACCCATTCTTTAACAAGTCAATTAAATTAATAATAAGAATTCTTTTTGCTTTTCTTTTTACAAATATATTACATTTTGACTTCTAGTACAATTATGAAGATCGAACCTAGTTACATTATTCAACACTCCCTCTTAACTAGGGATGTATTCATATTTAAATATAATTAAAGAGGTACATGGAAGATGTCAAAACATATCATCTACAAAGAATTTTAGGCACCACAATGCCATGGAATAAATTCCTGACCAGGGCAATCTATCCAAAGTCTCTCAACAATTTAGGCACCGTAATGCCATAGAATAGATTCCTTACCAAGGAAATATATCCGGGTGGGACTAAGATGGAATCAGGCTTTCATCCTCTCTAGGTACCATCATGCTTACTTGTTAACCATCAACCCAAGGATCTAGGTGTGTATCCGAGGTCAGAGATCTATGACCAACACCACCCTCCCAACTTCGGGACCTCGACATAAACACAAAGTGTCATCAGGATGTCCTCCCAGGCAGTGCTTCACTCACAAAGTCTTAATACTCCTTGATCCAACAGATAAAGGACAAAAAATCTCTCCCGATCAAACTAATCGATAACCAGCATGCTATTAAAACTTTCGAGAGATTTACCTATACAAACACAACCCCAATCAATAATATATTCTCATAAATAAATACAAACCTCCGGGGTCTTCCAATCAACTTGATGTTGCTTCTAAACTTTTCATAGTAGGACTTAGATATTTCCCAATGAATCTTGACAGATTCCTCAACCATGCAACTTCCTTTCCTACTTCTCATGGAACAACATATTCCATAAATCGATTTGGCTTCTCAGCAACCCTTCAAAAATACATTCTCAAATTTCCTTCTTTCACTCACCGCCTTCATTAAAACTTAGATTGTTAGTCCTGATCTAGTGCATGACACATGAAGTAGAGAACCATATCTGTTACTCCCTCTTATAAACGATCTAATCATTCGTATACAAGGAATGTTTTCAACCATCCTCTTATCCTAGGGAGATTCCTTTTTTTAAAGTTCCCTCTTAACCTAGAGAGATTTCATCCAGGCTCCCTCTTAACTTAGGGAGTTATACTTCTTCTTTATGACATTGGAGAATCTTTTGTGACTTCCATCCTTCATATCATGCTTATCGCATCAACTTTTCTTTCAAACATCTTCACCATCTTGAATATGATGTACTTGCACAAATTTAGATAGAAAGTACAACTAGATCTATAGAAGCATGAAGTTAGCCATAAAAAATATTATAATAACAGAAGCATTAGATTTTACAAACATAATCAGCAAGAGACTATACTTCAATACTTCAACTTCTTACCCAGGTTTTGTTACAAACCCCGAATCACATACATAACTCATCAAGATATCAAACTCATCATGTCTAGGGTTTCAATATTCTTTCAATGACAAGTTATTTCATATAGAAAACCATAGAAACAATTCAGATTAATTCATCTATCAACTTTCAGAATTCATATGTCAGAGTACCCACTAGGATTTTATACATGAGCTCCAATAACCATTCACAACTTATTAACATGACTAGCTTCTACTAGGGTTTGATGTAAACCCTAGATTTATTATTTACAAATTGTCAACAATTACTATATAGATTCATATATTCTAGATTGTTACACATACTAGAGAATTTAACTACTACTAGGGTTAGTTGCAAAACCCTAGAATTCTTGAACAACATCATCCTAGAATATCAAACTCAGATAAGGGCTTATATTAAACCCTAAGACATATGACCATCAATAATTAGGTCACTATAACAACCTTGGAGAAAATTCAATGTAGAAAATATATAAGGCCACAGTTGACGGGACTCGTATTCCAAGTTGAATGGTTGGGGAAACATCCTAGTGGGTGTTGATTCAGTTTTTTATGGCTAAGGAAATTGGAAAAGGCAATGGATAAGGCTTTGGAAAGGCATGAGGAGTTTATTGGCATTTTATTTATGAAAATAATGGAAATTAGGAGAAGACGAAGGTGAAAGGTCACAGGTTGCATATGAGGAGGAAAATGAAGGAAAATAATGGAAAATGAAGAAAATGGAGGCCTAATTGATAAAAAGGCTTCTGAGGATTAGTTGGAAAGCTCTTGGCTCAAGATTTTGATAGGTTTTGGTGGAGCTCTCTTCTATTCTCTCTCTCTCTCTCTCATACTCTTGGAGACTCAGAGTTTTCTTGGAGCACTTTTGGTGGGTGTGGCATACTTAGATTCTTGGAGCAAGAAGCTAAAGTAAGAGCAGGAAAGTGCAAGAGGTCATCGAGATCGACAACTAAAACGACATTTACTTGCAGGTACTGAGTTTCATGTATATTTTCCTCACTAGTTTTGGCATGCATGGCACATGAATGTGGTTTATTGGTCATGATCTATCGCTAGCATGGAGGATTGCCTGGATTGACAATGGATTTTCCTAGCCTTTCCATTTCCGGATAGCCATGGTGTTGTGGGTTTATTTTCTTTGTTTTCTGGTTGGTTCTCATTTTCCTTAGCCTGGATTGAATTATTAGTTCTTGGAGCCTTTGTTGGACAAACACTTTGGAAGCCTTGTAACGACTTGGGTTGAGTTACTAGTCTCGTAACCTTGGTTGGACAAACACTCTGGAAGCCCCATAACAACTTGGGTTGAGTTACTAGTCTCATAGCCTTGGTTGGAAAAACACTCTAGAAGCCCTTAGTGGGTTGAGTTACTAGTCCTGGAGCCTTAGTTGGATAAATGCTTTGGAGCCCGACAACAGTTGTGGGTTGAGTTACTAGTCCTGGAAGCCTTGGTTGGACAAACAATCTGGAGCTTGACGAAAACCGTGGGTTGAGTTACTAGTCCTGGAAGATGGGTTGGAAAAAACACTCTGGAAGCCCTGGAAGGCTTGGATGGAGACCTATCTGATGATGGTTTTGTGATGTCCGACCGTGAGGTGGAACCACTGTTTGATGGGTTGAGGTGGGTGGCCTCTGGAGGCCCTGGATGAGTTTTGATTGATGTGTTGTATGAGATCCCATATTCGTGCTTGGAATATGGCATGGGGGTGAATGGTTGAAGAGGGATTTGGCTCAGCCATTCTACGGTCGAGTGGAACGCGAAAGTCCCATCCCAGGTTGGATTTTGCATCATCAATAAGAGGTTATTTCTCCTTGTAGTTCTATGAGCATTATACTGGATTATATGAGGTTTATATGGCTGTGATTTCATTGATATTTCTGTCACTATTATGCTGGTTATGCATATGTTTTATGACAGTAGTTATGTATGGATCTCATCATGTTTTTAATTGTAAATGGATGAACAATGTATCTATGGCCAAATGGATGAATGGAAGTTAATGTGTTGAGGCATCAATGCTTCATGGTGAATCTCAGATAAGTATGAGACCCCTATGCTCATATATGTTATTTACACCTGTAGATTACATATTCATGATATGTTTGACGAAATGCTTGTCATGGCTAATAGAGTTCCAGTCAAGGTATTAAACAAGTATTTTCTTTAGTATTATCATTTCCATGTTATTTTACTATTTTGAAGGTGTCATGTCATTCTGGGCGGTGACCTAGGATCTGGGCATGAAAAAGTGGCTCAAAACCCGGGGACGCTGGCATAGCACTAGCAAAAAGAGTCTCTCGATGCTGACAGGCAAGCCTATGAGAACGACTGGAGATTTCTGGACGCTATCATGCTTATAACATGAGAGTGACTGGGGGTTAAGTTGTCCAAAAGTTCAGTGGGACCCAAGAGAAAACTGCTTGAAGTGTTGGATTGGTTTCTGAGTGTCCTAAAGCTATTGTTGAATCTTTGTATGGTGTGTTTCCATTGGTTTTACTTCCTTAACGTGACTTAGGAGGTCGAATCATATCATAGTGGCCTCTCATCACATATTTACTCTGGTTGGCTGGTTGCTTGGTATCAGAGCATGGTTCACCCCTTAGATTAGATGGGTTGTTTGTTGGTCATGCATTCATGTTGATTACATGCGTGTTTCTTATGCTTGTAGTCCATGTTCTTGTTGCATTTGCATGGTGTTGAGCGTGGTTGTAGTGATGTCACCATGTGAAGGTTGAAGGTGTTGTTGTGGAGTATGTCATCATGAGTGTATGGTTGTATATGCATTTGTTATGCATATTAGTGTTCACATGTTATTAAGTGCACATGATGTGGTTGTTGTTGTTGTTGTCATGCATGAGGTCATGGTTTATGTAGTTGTTATGGTTATGCATTGATGATTAAACTCTAGCTAGAATGATGTGTATATGGTATTATACTCATGTGTTATACGTTTGTATGCAGTTTTTATGCATGTATGGTCTTGGTTATAGTTATGCATGAATAGTAGGTAAAACATGCCTTGTGAAGTCATTGTATGAAATTTAGGTCATCATGGTGCTATTGGTTGTTATGATGCCAAAGTGTTGGTTGAGATAGAGTAGGAGATGTAGATCATCATAACGAGGTTGCGAAATTAGACTTTGGGATAAGATTAGATCGTCATACATGTTTTCATGTTGGGTGTTCAATTATGTAGGTTAAATATTGTTATGTGCATTATGGTTATGTGTATGTCTTTCATTCTATTGATGTTATGTTTACATACATGATAGATGATGGTTGATTAGTATAGTCATATGCACATGTGTCAAATAGTCAAGGATGATAGTAACTTGTGGTTGTATGTGTTGTAACATTATTTGGTTTTGATAAGTTAGTATATTAACCAAAAATAATTTTAAAATGTTAAGTTAGGATATGGATGCAAAAGAAAGAAAATTTAAAATGTTAGGCCAATTTAATGTTTTATAGGCATCCATATCAATAAAATGATAGGTGTTAGCTTCTCTAAACAAAGAAAGCAAAATAGAAATAAAATGTTAGGGAAGAAAAAAGAAAAGAATGGCTTCATTTCATATTTTTATAAATGCACAGGGTGCTAGTCAAAATGCGCCACATTGGTAAATGTCAAATGTTATCTTCATGTGTAGAAGAAAAGGCAAAGGAGTAAAGGTTTTGCTCTAAGGTTTTATATATCAATTAATTTTGGTATTAATCCCCATTCCTAAGTTTTAAATCCCAAAATCACCCCTCCTCTCATATTATCCTCCACCCACTTATTCCTAAGTTTTAACACCCCTCTCATACATCGCAAATATTCCCAACTATGCGGTAAATTAACTCCGACGGTCCCACCGGGTGTCCCATCACGTCATGTTAACTCTCCGCAACCTCTCACTCCATCTCCGCCCATCTCCCATGATCTGACGGTCAATGCTATATTTCGGGCCCCCTCACCATCTGAACTTTATCGTCCGGGCCGTGGGGGGGGGTGTCGGAAATAGGCGATATTCCAAACCGCACCAGCCCCTATGTGTCAACATTATGGCTTTTCGGACCCCGCTCGGGAAAAACCACTAACCTCTCTTCCCCCCCTTTGAAAAGCAATTTCCCTCACTCCCGATACCACTCTTCTACCCATTGCGCTCTCGCCACTCATCTTCCGTCACATCATTTGCCTGTTAACTCTACCAATTACATTCGCTCCCTCCTCAATTAAGCTGTTAAGTAGTAAATGGTTTAGCCATTAACCCAAGGGACCCACACCACCTTCAACCGAAAGCCACACTGTTATATAAACCTACCTTTCAATTGTTAACAAGTTATCGAATTCATGCACTGTCACTATATTACTTTGTTATAGGTTTGCTGGGCTAAACTCCGATGTTTTCACCTGCCAGTGACATTGTCTGCTAAATCATTTTCAGCTTATTGCCTCTATTCTTGCCCCCAAAACCTGACTCCTCTATGTGTATTGAAACCCCAAATCCAATTTTCACTCCTGTCCTTAGCTTTATTCCAAGATGCCTCCAAAGGACAAGGGACCGGAGGAACCTGTCAATCCTCTGATCTGTCCCCCCATTGAATTTCACCACATCCCTTTAGCTGAAAAAGACCTTAAAATCCATGAAACTCTCTATGAATTTGACCTCTTTGAGATGTATTGTTGGCTCGAAGACAACTACATTGACAAATCTGATGACATTCAGCTGTGGGAGTCCAATTTACCCCACTATATTTTTCTACGTACCCACATGTTGTGGCCAACAACAACCCCCCTTCTTATTTAGTTTTATCACTAATACTAAATAAGTGGGGACCCTTATTCAAAAATTTAAAAAATCGATTAATGCTTGTATTTCCTTTTTCAATAATACTTACTATCATAAACTTAGGAGAATACCCTCAAAAAATCTAAAAAGACTTAAGTTTCATGATAAGTTAGAACAAAATCACTCCTTAAAGCGCGTTGCATCGCAAAAAAGGGTAATGGATGCCTTCCTACAAGCAGAATTCTAAGATTGTGAAATCGCGATGTGAAATCACGCATCAAAAGACCCTCATCACATCACATGCCTCAAATATCACTTAAGTTGAAATGCCTCAAACCGCCGATATGTGATGGTGCATGTCGTAAATTGCATTTTGCAGAAAACACATTAATGGATGATTGTCATTCGCTACAAACTAGTGATATTGCAATTCCACGATTTTGCGATATTGCAAAGCAAATCGCAAAATCGCCTTATCGCAGATCTTCAGGGCTCGTTGTTCGAAAAAGCTTTTTCAATAAACCGAGGCCCGGTTATGCATGTTAATGTTAATCAATGAATTAGTTGGCAATCATTAATGAAATATGGTTTTGATATGATCAAAGAGCCATTTCACGTAAAGTGGTATATTTCATATGTTTTCCACATTTAAAGCTTTCCCGCCACCTTTTTCTTATCATTATTCTTACCTTATTTGTAAACTACAAGAGTGAAAAGTAGAGAAGTATACATAGCAGTGTTTAGGATATTATGGGAAAGAAGGGTAAATCTCCGAGTTTTGAAGATAAAGAAATGACGCCCTTATACACAGACACCACCCGTAACAAAGATGCCAGTATTACTATTTGGGAAGGAATGTATAGTCTACTCGAGGAAGAAAATCCCAAAATTATGGAGGTTACAACTACTGCAGGCTCACACGGGTCTTCTAAGGCGTCTATTACAGAACTAGCATGTTCGTTCTTGCATAAGATAGCGGCAAGGCCCAAAATTCTTCCATACACGAACATGGTTAACTAGGTAGTAGATAATGCTGATATCACGAATAGAGAATTTAAAGCTCAGAACCACGAATTCACGGAGTCGTTATTTTCACAAAATTTAAGCTTTATATCCTCTAACAAAAAGCGCGCAAGAGGCGAAAATCGCACATCACTGGGCAAAACCCCTCGAGATGGAAAGCCTCTAATCGCTCAGTCGCCTGTAAGCCTGAAAGTTTGTAGGAAAAAGTGCTAAAGGCAAAAAGCAAAACTTGAAGTCTAAAACCAATGGTAATTTTCAGAGATATCCTCAAGTGGTATGTAGAAATATACAACATCTATAGACACGCTGGAGATAGAAGGCTCAAGAAAGGGAAGAATACATCAAAAGGTTAACCAAGTTGAATTGGGATTCTTACTGGACGTACTTGGTAAAACCACACAGCTAGTGCATGACTCTCAAATGTATCATTAATTTTGTCGAGAAGATGGCACCAACACTTGCCGATTCCGTTTTCACAGGACAACTAAAGTCGAAAGTCGGCCAGCCAACTCTCCTCAAGCAAATGTTGAACACTTGCGATTACAAGGAACAGATACACAAACAGTTAGTTGTTAGTTTTAGTTTTAGATTCAGTTTTAGTTTTAATTTTGCTTTATTTTTGCCTGAATAAGGACGGTCATTTCAACTACATCCTACATTTTTGTAATAAATTATTTTTAGATTTAGTTAGTAGTATTTAAACCCTTCTCATGCATTTAGAGAAGGGTCCTAAAATTTATCAAAAACTTGTCCTTAGAACATGCACTTTTGCACCCTCCGAGGAGGTTTTGATGAATGAATGGAGCAGGATTTATTAATATCTGCGTTCAATATCTACTACTGATGTTGCACTTTTGTACTCTTGGTGGATGTTGGATTAAGAAGAGATAAATCATTATTGCTTGAAGCTCATGAGTAGAACTAGTTATAAATGATACTTTAATCTCTTAACTATTTCTGCCTATGTGTTAAAGCAATATTCATGTTCAGTTATTTATATATGAATGCGTGAATTCTTGAGTTATCATTTGGCACTTCTGTACGGTGATAGCTATTTATTTATGTTTAATATATGAGTAGCTTATTATGCGATATGCTTTTCACAACTGTTTCGTCTAACTTTTTATACGAAATGGTTTATCTTTATTGAATTCTTTTCTTATAACAGTTGAATGATCTTTATTACCAATTGTTATTTGAAATTATTTTAGATCGCATAACGGAAAGATTACATCCCGGGTTAGTTTAGAATTAGATATTTCTGTTCATTAGAATACAATTGCATGTTGTTAGATTAGATTTAGAATAAAAGCATTTTACTTAGGAATTATTAGAAAAGAAATATCAATTCTCAACACACACACACATATATTGGGAAACTGGTCCCATATCCCCAGTCGGACCCACTATACCAAACGAAAAAGGAGCTGCTAACCAAGGTCTGGACCAGGTGGGTATCCCCCTTGTTGTAGACCCGATTTTCGGGGCTTCAACATATTTGGCGCTAGAAGGAGGGCCCCTAAATGTGAATGGCAAGTAAGTCTAAATCTAAATACCATTCTGAGAGTAAATCGCCCTCACCATTTCCCCCGGCTTCTCCATCGCACTTAGAATCTTTAAATCTTGAACAAGAAGTCGAAAAAACAACAACCACTGCCACAAACCCTGACATTTCAGAGAAATCTACTATTGAACCTCTTGAAGTTGAATATTTGATTCATAAACTTCAACGATTTTCTATATCACCTCAAAGATCTGATAAATCTCAAGGCAGTGTGACTTCGCAATATAACCCTGCTCATCCTCTTACTAGATTGAAGAGGGAAAAGTTTGGTATTGAACCAACCGAGTTACCTCTACCTACAAGGAAGAGAGCAAGGAAATCACCTAAAGGGTCAGATAGGGAGACTCTTTCATCATTATCATCCATCTCAACCTCTCCACCGCGAAGTCAACCATCCACCCCTCCAATTCAGATTATTGTCCACCAGTCCACTGGAACTTCCACATCTCCTTCTCAATCATCTGGAACTGTAATATCCTCATTTTCCCAACCGCAGGGATCATCTTCTCCGCTTTCCTCTGCTAGTAGTTCAGCGATGGCCCAATCTCCATGGAATAACCCAGGGGCAGTCTTAATGCCTGCGCCCTTGAGTCAAATATCGACTGATCCTGAAGAATGGCTGCCTAAGTTTAATCCTGAAGCAGGCATGCTAGCGAAAGAACATATAAACAACTTTATGTTATCTATAAATCTTAATGGAGTTACTAATGAAGATGCTGTTGTCCGACTCTTTCCTTACACTCTGCAAGGAGCAGCTGGATCATGGTATTTCTCATTACCATCCGGATCTATCACTAGTTGGGATATCTTCCAAGAACAATTCTTGACTAAGTTCGGTGATGACAGGTCTACGATGACACTGATCAATAACCTGTCTAACCTTAGGGCTGAATCAAAGGAACCTATCAAAGATTTTAACTCACGTTTCAATAAATTGTTGAACAAAATTCCTACTGCTTCTAAGCCTAGCGAAGAAGTGCGAAGTGAATGGTACATCTCTACTTTACCATCAAACATAGTGATCTTTGTCGATAGGGCTAACAAGTCAACTTTAGCTGACAATATGAAGGAAGCAATAGCGATAGAGAAACGTATCATAGCCTTAGAAAAGAAAAATGTTGTAGATGAACGAAAATCTAAGAAGGTTACTTTTAAGGAATATCCCAAGAAAAAACAATTGAAAGATCCATTCAATTTAGAAGGATTGCAAAAAGTTTTGAAAACCTTGTCTAACAAAATGGTTGACATTAAGAAACAAGTAACATAGACTTCTTCTAAAAAGTCGTACAAGCCTTATAGAAGAAATCCTTCGATTGATTCAAAGCCTCCCAACGCTATTACAAATGTTGAATCAGAAGAAGAAGAAGAAGAAGAGGAAATTGCTATCGAAGAGCCCACCGATGAAGAAGAAGTTGTAGAGGTACAAGGTATGTGGGATTTCATCCTCCCAGATGAAGAGGATCAAGAGGCATCGCCGGTTAGTACTTGAAGTAGAAATCAAATCGATCCTCCTCAACCTACTCCTAAGCCAAAGAGTGCAACCTCAATGCCTAAGGATAAAGTCGTAGCCAAGAAAACAACACCCAGAGTGATTCAAACAAGCCCAATCCAAACAGATTCACCAACTCCATCTAAAACATTGATTGTTTCAGATGAAATGGAGTATAATATCATAGAAGACATGAAGAAGACTAGGGCTAACATCACTTTTTATGAATTGAGCAAGTTAAAACATTAGCAAAAGGTACTTTTGAAAGAATTACATGCAGTACCAGTTGCACCTCTACCCACCGCTGTAATCTCGCAAGCTTCCCATGAGATGGGAAGACCTCCAAATAATGTGACTAATAAAGTTGATCCAAACGATATTGCTTTAATTGGAGGAAGGTCAAGATCTCATACTCCCCCATTTCTTCTTACTTATGAAGTTTTCAACAAAAATTTGCATAACTGTTTAGTCGATTTTGGAGCTTCATCTAATATCTTACCTAAATCAATATGTGCAAAGTTGAACGTTCAACCTCAGAAATCTATTGTATGCATAGTTCAGTTGGATCAGTTGCAAGTTGAAGTGATCAACAAACTAAATCAGGTTACCATAAGGCTGTCATCTAATCCAAAGGTATATCAAGTTATCGACATTTTAGTTGTAGATATTCCAGAATTTTATGGCTTAATTCTTAGCAGAGATTGGTCAAAAAAACTTCATGGATACTTTGCAACCGATTGGTCGCACATGTGGCTCCCTTACAATGGTAAACCAAATCAGATAAAGGTTGAGCGAGAAATACATCATAAATACATAGTAACAAAATTGGAAGGAGAAAATGAACTAGTAGCATATAGCAACAATGTTATTGGCAACTATTTTGTTGATTCTTTCTTAGGAAATTTTAATGCTCATACTTCACCTTACTTAGAACATTCTGTTTTATCTCAAGTAGAAATTTTTTCTCAAACAAATAGTTCTAAATGTATTAATTTTATAGATAGTCTTGTAAATAAATCTTTATTTTGGAAGTTATTTTTTGACGGTTCTAAGTCTAACGAGGGCGTCGTAGTAGGATGCGTATTAATCAATCCAGAGGCAAACAAAACAATGCTAACTTGTAGACTCGAGTTCGATTACACCAATAATACTGCAGAATACGAGGCTTTAGTCCAAGGATTATACAAAGCAATCGGATTAGACATCAAATATCTACAAGTCTTCGAGACTCTGAAATTGTTATCAGACAGGTACGAAATACTATACATTGTCTATCAGGTCGTTTAAATCATTACCAATCTTTACTACAAGATTTGACTGAACATTTTATAGCATTCAATATTTCATTAATTCCCAGACTCCAGAATGCTAGTGCTGACCTCTTAGCAAATGTAGATTCCAAGCTCATTCCCTCAGAAGACTATAGCCCCGATAGATTTTCAATCGAATTAATCTTTAGACCCTTGATTCCTGATAAAATTACCAATTCGAGAATTTTCAATGATGATCCTGATATTTTAAGCTTCCTCACATCTGAGGGATCCTACACCAATCAAATAATTGATGAGGACCAACATGACAAACAATTGCAACAAGATAGCATTAATAATTCTATGCCAAAGTTAGTAGTCAAATTAGAAGACCTATATGATTTGAAAGATCGATTCAAGAGATCTACCAATTCAAAACTTCAAAGTTCAACTCTGAACTATGAATTAGTAAATCTAGGAACTGATACCAAGCCACAGAATATCAACCTAGGCCTTGGCCTAGCTCCTGAAGAAAAATTGGCGTATGTTCGTCTCTTGAAACAATACAAAAGTGTCTTTTCCTGGAACTATGATGAACTTAAGACTTACGACACTTCTATCATCCAACATACTATCCCAATGATAAACGATGAAAAACTTGTCCAACAAAAGCTGAGAAAGATCCATCATAATCTAGAAAACCAGATCAAATCTGAGCTCAATAAGTTATTGAAAGCCAAAATCATTTTTCCCGTTTGACATTCTAAATGGGTTTCCAACATGGTTCCCGTTAGAAAGAAGAATGGGGACATTAGAATTTGCATTGACTTTCGAAATCTTAACAAAGCTTGCCAAAAGGATAATTTTCCTTTGCCTCCCATGGAGCAAATATTACAGGTAGTTGCAGCGTTAGAATTAATGTCCTTCTTGGATGGTTTCTCTGGCTACAACCAAGTGTTGGTCCATCCCAATGATCAATTAAAGACCACATTCAGAACCAAGTGGGGTACTTATGCATATCAAAAGATGCCTTTTGGTCTGATCAACGCTGGTGCCACATTTCAAAGGGCTATGGACATTGCATTTAAGGGATTAGTAAACAAATCAATAGTAATCTACCTAGATGATATAACTGTATATTCCAAGAAGTGAGGCAGTCATCTCAAAGATTTAAAATAGATCTTCCAACGTTGTCAAAGGTATGGAATTTCACTTAACCCAAAAAAGTCCTTTTTTTCATTAAGTGAAGGAAAACTTCTTGTATTCATAGTGTCAAAATCTGGAATCCATATTGATTCCGACAAAATCAAGGAGATTTCAGAAATACCTTTACCTCACAACAAGAAAGCTATGCAATCTTTCCTTGGCTAGATTAATTTTGTAAAGAGATTTGTTCCAGATTTTTCAAGAATTGTATCTCCTTTACAAGCAATGATTAAAAAGAACTCAATCTTCAAATGGGGTCAAGACGAATATGAAGCATTCAATTTTATTAAACAAGTGATTATTAACGCTCCATCTTTAGTAACTCCAAATTTTTTTGATCCTTTCATTTTATATACATCTGCCTCTGATAAATCATGTGTTGCGATACTCACTCAAGCAAATCAAGACAAGGCAGAAGCCCCAATTGCTTTTTTCAGTTCAAATCTACAAGGGGCTGAATTAAATTATTCAGACATAGAGAAACAAGCTTATGCTGTTTTCAAAGCGATAAAATATTTCAAACCCTTTCTGCTTAAAACCCATACAAAAATCATAGTACCGTTTCTAGCGGTAAGAAATCTCTTAGTACAGAAAGATGTGGGTGAGAAAAGAGTCAATTGGGTTACTGCCTTATAAGAATACGACGTAGAATTTAAACCAGCAAGTATTGTAAAAGGTCAAGGTTTTTGCAAAATGCTGGCTGGAGCATCGCTTATTTCCGAAATACCATCTGCAGAGATAGAAATGTACGAGGTAAGCCTAAACTATGTCGAATCATTATGCGCTGATATCATATTTTATCTAAAGAAAAAATATGCTCCTTCAAACATCGATTATACAAAGAAAAGAGCTCTAAGGTTGAAGGCTAAGCAATATCAGCTCGTGAACGATGTACTTTATAGGATAAATTATGATTATGTTCTCCTTAGATGTCTTGAGGAATCTGAAGCTGAAAAGGTGTTGCGGGAACTCCACAATGGACCAGCAGGTGGACATTATGCTGGAGATGCTATTGCACATAAAATCCTCCGCGCAGGCTATTACTGACCCACACTATGCCAAGACGCGCATAGCTACGTAAGGAAATGTCAAGTTTGTCAAACTGCTGCTGGGAGACAAAAGAAACTATCGTTTCCTTTGCAACCAGTCAACATTGAACAACCTTTTGATCAATGGGGATTGGATATAATAGGTGAGATCGTTCCTCATTCTTCTAAACAACATAGGTATATCCTTACAGCTACAGATTATTTTACTAAATGGGTAGAATCAGTTTCTCTCAAGACAGCTAATGCCGAACACACCATTGATTTCATAGATCAGTGCATAATCACCAGGTTTGGTTTACCCTCTACTTTAATGTTTGATAATGCATCATATTTTTCTGGCAATGCTATGACTGAATTTGTACTCAAAAGAGGTTTTAAGCTTAAATACTCTGCCAATTATTACCCACAAGGGAATGGGTTAGTTGAATCTACGAATAAAAACTTAATCAGAATCATTAAGAGAACCATTGATCAAACTCACAAAAATTAGCACAAGTCTTTAATATATGCTTTATGGGCGGACCGAATAACACAGAAAGCCTCCATTGGCACTTCTCCCTTTAATTTAGTTTATGGGAAAGAAGTGGTTCTTCCAACTCATCTAGTAATTCCCTCTTTTGCCTTAGTTCAATATATTGACGAAGCACCAACTTCTTCCTTACAACTAAGGCAGCTGGAAATACTTAAGCTAGAAGAACAATGAGAACAGACTAAAATAACTCATGCTCATCACCAAGCATTAGTAAAATCTTCTTTTGATTCAAACATGCTATCCAGAAAGGACTTTCAAGTGGGAGATCTAGTTTTAAAATGGGACAAGGCTCATGAGGAAAAGGGCAAACATACGAAATTTCAACGAATGTGGCTTGGCCCTTTCCAAATTGCAGAAGTCATAGGTCCATCTACTTTTATGTTACAGGATTTAACAGGAAAAAGAGAATCTTTACCTGTTAACGAGCAGATCCTCAAAAAATACTTTCCATAGGAGATCATTCTTCTATTTTTATAGATTAGTTTTTCCTTTTGGTAATAAAACCAATTGTAAATGGTTACATTTGGAATGCACGAAAAAGACAAGTATTTCTTTTAGATTTTGTTTTTTTGCTTGTATAAATAGAATTGTTTTAGAAAATTGGTCATTATTATTGAAAGATACAGTCAAAAGGTTATAAGCCTGAAAATGATACTAGTTTTAACCTTGTAAATTTTGATAAAAAGCGACCTTTAGTAGGAATTTGTTTTATATCAGTCAAATGAAAGGTATCAATAACAAAACGAAGATTCTCTGTAGAAAAGCTCTTTCCAAAAAACTCTACCATTGTCATCTAGAGCTATTCTTAATGAAATAATGACTTCCTCCCCACCTAGGGAATTACGAGCTTCAAGGAATAATCCAGCGATACACTTTAAACTTAAAGAATAAGAGGTCTTATCACGAGGAGACTTATCATGATCATAGATATTATAGCTTGCTGACTTTGCCAAAACTGCATACCACAACAGGGCAATGACTCAAGATTATTATAATCAAAAGACAAGGGGTCTCTTCACGAGCTAGCTTGTTCAACAAAGCTATAAATCAAGTAAGTGGCACTGTCATAATTTGGCTACCAAACCAAGGCATTGTTCTTTAAGGATTAAAAGAAAATAAAAGCAATAAGTGTGGATATGGATTTCTCTTTGAAAATTGTATATTTCTCCAAGTGGGATACAGGATCATTGTTGGGTAATTGGTAACCTTGTCGAGGCTATAAACACCTGTTGGCAGCAGAAGCTCTACCTACGACAAATGAGCATATTTAAAACTGATTTACAGAGAAGGCTTTGTTTTTATCTTTATAAACCAAGTAGTGACTGATGTAGATACAATGACTAGCTTGAGGAAGTAAATAACCAAAGTTAACATAGAAGAAACAAACTATCATAGACAGCTAAAAGCATGATCTACTTTATCTTTCTATAATAAAGTTTGATTTTCTCAAAAAGTTTTATGTTTTGGAAGTTTAGAAAATTCAAAAGAAAAGCAGAGATAACTGGTTCTTCCAAGTGAATCACCAATTGTTGTGGCCAGCAACAACCCCCATCCTTATTTAGTTTTATCAATAATACTAAATAAGTGGGGACCCTTATTCAAAAATTAAAAAAATCGATTAATGCTTGTATTTCCTTTTTCAATAAAACTTACTATCATAAACTTAGGAGAATACCCTCGAAAAATCTAAAAAGACTTAAGTTTTATCATAAGTTAGAATAAAATCACTCCTTAAAGCGCGTCACATCACAAAAAAGGGTAATGGATCCTTCCTACAAGCAGAATTCTAAGATTGTGAAATTGCGTTGCGAAATCACGCATCAAAAGACTCTCATCGCATCGCATGCCTCAAATATCACTTAAGCTAAAATGCCTCAAACTGCTAATATGCGATGGTGCATGTCGCAAATCGCATTTCGCAGAAAACACATTAATGGATGATTGTCATACCCTACAAACTAGCGATATTGCGATTCCACGATTTTGCGATATTGCGAAGCAAATTGCAAAATCGCCTTATTGCAGATCTTCAGGGCTTGTTGTTCGAAAAATATCTTTCCATAAATCAAGGCCTGATTATGCGCGTTAATGTTAATCAATGAGTTAGTTGGAAATCATTAATGAAATATGGTTTTGATCTGATGAAAGAGCCATTTCACGTAAAGTGGTATATTTTATATGTTTTCTGCATTTAAAGCTTTCCCATCACCTTTTTCTTATCATTATTCTTACCTCATTTGTAAACTACAGGAGCGAAGAGCAGAGAAGTATACATAGCAGTGTTCAGGATATTATGGGAAAGAAGGGTACAGCTCCGAGTTCTGAAGATAAAGAAATGACGCCCCTATACACAAACACCACCTGTAACAAAGATGCCGATATTACCACTTGGGAAGGCATGTATAGTCTACTTGAGGAAGAAAATCCCAAAATGATGGAGGTTATAGCTACTGCAGGCTCACACGGGTCCTATGAAGTGTCTATTACAGAACTAGCATGTTTGTTCTTGCATAGGATAGCGGCGAGGCCCAAAATTCTTCCATACACGGACATGGTTAACTGGGTATTAGATAATGCTGATATCACGAATAGAGAATTTAAAGCTTAGAACCACGAACTCACAGAGTCGTTATTTTCACAAAATTTAAGCTTTATATCCTCTAACAAAAAGTGCGCAAGGGGCAAAACTCGCTCATCGCTGGGCAAAACCGGTCGAGATGGAAAGCCTCTAATCGCTCAATTGCCTGTAGGCCCTGAAAATTGTAGGAAAAAGTGCTAAAGGCAAAAAGCAAAAATTGAACTCTAAAACCAGTGGTAATTATCAGAGATATCCTCAAGTGGTATGTAGAAATATACAACATCTACAGACAAGCTAGAGACAGAAGGCTCAAGAAAGGGCATAATACATCAAAAGGTTAACTAAGTTGAATTGGGATTCTTATTGGACGTACTTGGTAAAACCACACAGCTAGTGCATGACTCTCAAATGTATCATTAATTTTGCCGAAAATATGGCGCCAGTACTTGTCGATTCTGTTTTCGCAGGATAGCTAAAGTCGGAAGTCGGCCAACCAACTCTCCTCAAGCAAATGCTGAATGCTTGTGATTACAAGGAACAGATACACAAATAGTTAGTTGTTAGTCTTAGTTTTAGATTCAGTTTTAGTTTTAATTTTGCTTTATTTTTGCCTGAAATAAGGACGGTCATTTAAACCGCATCCTACATTTTTGTAATAAATTATTTTTAGATTTAGTTAGTAGTATTTAAACCCTTCTCATGCATTTAGAGAAGGGTCCTGAAATTTATCAAAAACTTGTCCTTAGAACATGCACTTTTGCACCCTCCCAGGAGATTTTGATGAATGAATGGAACAGGATTTATTGATATCTGCGTTTAATATCTACTACTGATGTTGCACTTTTATACTTTTGGTGGACGTTGGATTAAGAAGAGATAAATCATTATTGCTTGAAGCTCATGAGTAGAACTAGTTATAAATGATACTTTTATCTCTTAACTATTTCTGCCTATGTGTTAAAGTGATATTCATGTTCAGTTATTTATATATGAATGCGTGAATGCTTGAGTTATCATTTGGCACTTCTGTACGGTGATAGCCATTTATTTATGTTTAATATATGAGTAGCTTATTATGGGATATGCTTTTCACAACTGTTTCGTCTAACTTTTTATACAAAATGGTTTATCTTTATTGAATTCTTCTCTCATAGCAGTTGAATGATATTTATTACCAATTGTTATTTGAAATCATTTTAGATTGCATAACGGAAATATTACATCCCAGGTTAGTTTAGAATTAGATATTTCTGTTCATTAGAATACAATTGCATGTTGTTAGATTAGATTTAGAATAAAAGCATTTTACTTAGGAATTATTAGAAAAGAAATATTAATTCTCAACACACACACATATATTGGGAAACTGGTCCCATATCCCCAGTCGGACCCACTATACCAAACGGAAAAGGAGCTGCTAACCAAGGTCTGGACCGGGTGGTATCCCCCTTGTTGTAGACCTGATTTTCGTGGCTTCAACACCACAACACCCATGGATTTGTTTGGAAGCGTCATGCATCTTATTTTCCAAGAAAAACGACCATCATTACCCCTACTGGAGAAATTATGTTTACTATCACTCCTCAAGCCATAGAACAGATGATGCAAGCCCCCACAATAGAGAATGCCACCCCTTTTTCCTATGAAGGACTTGTTGAAATTTACCCGAAATTAGACTTTGCTAAGAGGGCCAAAACCCTTGAGTTATTCTTGACAGAAGATGCCCCATTTCCAAAGAAAAATTCTCTCTATCCCTCCTCTATTTTCCCTGAGAGAGCCAAACAAATCATCACAATTGTCTCCTACCTCCTTGGTTACTACTCTGATCAGTGGATAAATGAGGCCATCATAGGATTTCTGTCCATTTTCTATGTTGATTCTAAGCCTTCCATCATGTTTAACATTAGCCAATTTCTTGTAGATTCAATTCGTCAGTAGCTTATCAAATTCCCGACCGAGGAGGTATTCAAGTATTCTTCTGTGTTAGTTTATATGTTCTTATAATTTCAAGGAGACAACATCAGCCTTTCTTTACAAAAGATGGATGTAGAAGGGAACCAGAAGTCGGTCATCTTATGGACTACTCCGGTGATGAAGAAACAGAAGGAATACACATATAAACAATTCATAGAGATGTTTGTGCATCTAGATATCAGTCTCCTAGGCACTAGGATAGAACCAAGGATCAATGAGGAAATTAGAAAGGTTTTGCAACTATCATACCAAGTTCAGACAAGGGATTAGTACCTCTACAAAAACTATACAAAATTGAGAATATTTGGGTGTGAGCTTGCACCTTAAGCTGCCTAAATTCCTCCCAATGAGGATTTTTTCTCTAGAGTACATCAGGAAGATGCTAAATATGGATGAAATCCACTTTGTTGCTGCTAAGAAGAAGTCCCAGTTCAAAATCAAAACATAGGTTGGGCCTTTCATTTGCAACAATAGGGCAGCAGGGGAAGAATCAGATAAGATACTAAAAGAAATACAATTCAACCTTAGCTTCACCTGGTCATATGATCCATTAGGGATCATTTCTAAATTAAGAGTAGAAACCAAATCTTCTCCTTATTTTCACACTGCCAAAACAGAGATAGAGAAGTACAAAAACCAGTTAGAATGGGTTGAGAATACCCTACAAGAGGCAGAAGAGTAGCTGGTATCATCCTCTACACTACAAACTCCTACCATGTAGAAGAAAACAGCTAAGAGAACCAGAGAAGAAGATTCCCCTCTAGGGACTGAAATTTTCAGTGAGGGATTCAAAATTATGTATAGGAAGAAAGCCAAGCTTAGTTGCAAACTAAGCTTCAACAAGGACTCAGAGAAGAAGAGAATTATCACCACTAATGAGTCACTTGTTTCCTCATTAGTGGGTGATCAGACTACACTGTCTGCCACTACCTCCTCGACTTCACAAGATCAACAAATTATGTAGACCAACACACCTACTACAAGGGAGGCAAAGAAAAGTATAATGGACATTTTTAAGGAGATAAAAGTAAGGAATAAGGCCTTAAAGATTAACACCGACAATCAGTTCTTGAAGCAAAATTCTGTGTCTTAAAGTAGGCTGCTATCAACCTTCGATTCAAAAAAAGGGAAAATTCAAATGGCATTCCTCCAGACACAGGTTCCCCAGCCAAAGGAAGCATCAGAATACAAGAAGACAACATTTGAGGTTGATGTAAAAGATATACATCCCATTGACCAATTGGAGATGCACAAGCAAACTGGTGAAATGATATTTTCCACTGTAACTAACATTACTATGAGTTTGTCTAAACTACATGTTACATTTGCAAATGTCCAATCACAATTGAAGATGGAGAAGGTCTCTGCACTTGCCAAAGACAGGAGGATTAAAACTCTGAAGGACTTGGTGATTAAAGTGGGTCATGACCCTTCAAACATCAATGGTGTAGAAGAGCTTATAAAGAAAAAGAATTTAGACATAGAAGCATTAAGGAAGTAGTTAAAATTTCTAGCTACAGAAGATCCTCTGGCCAAGGATATTGAAGAAATAGAGACACAAAAGGTAGACATGATGAAGCTCATGATGGAGCAGAGTGCACAACCGAAGAAAATGGAGACATAAATGGAAAAGTTGATTAAAGAGAAGGAGAAATCTCCCAAAATGATTGTTCTCCCTTTGGAAGCACTCCCTATCACAACTATTCCTACAACCATATCTTCTACAACAAGTACAGGGGATGTTGTAGATCAGTTGGAAAATGTAGTACAAAACATGTATCTCCACATTGAAGAGATAAAAAAGTTGCAGGATCAAGTGAAACTTCTACAGGATCATCAAACAAAGACGTAAACTTTTCATGCAACATAGCTACAGAGAGCTCAAAAATCAGATAGAGGCATGAAATAAATCAACAACTGAGTCTTCTATTGGCTACACACTGGCCCATGTTAAAGAAATCATATGGAACAATATCATTGAAGAAATAGATGAAATCTGGCCATGTATCCAGATAATATTTGAGCAGAAGGAATTGATGGAGAAAGCCAAGAAAACCATTTCTACTGTCAATGCTGAATTGAGAGAAATGCCTGCTACAACCAACAACATCATAAAGTTCCTCAATTCCAAAAACATATATGAGTTGGATGATCTAGGAGTAGATGACAGAATAGAAACCATTTTGGAGTAAGAAAGTTCTAACAAAGAAGAACTTGGTTGTATAGCTGACACAGAAGTGTCACAATCTAGAGGTAGCAGTTCGCAGGTTTTTCACTAGAATAGATGCATTGAACAAGAAAGGTCTGCCTTCCTTATTTTTGATCAATGCCAAATTAATGACCAGGGAAGACTACATGAATAAGCTTCAGGACATTGCCAAGGATACAACTAAGTCTTCCAACATCAAAGGTTCTATGACAGGGATAGCTTTTTACGAAGCTATCAGCAACATAAGTTTTATCCAACACGAGATAAAACACATTTTTGCATTAAAACCCACTTTTGCTCGATATACTGAGGTAGATGAGATCTATTGCAAGGTGACAAAGATTACTATTCTAGAAGAAGAGCTTTGGCAAAGGTTGTGTGAATTCTAGGATTAAAAAGACAGGTAAGCTTCACCAGCGCAACACTCGAATAGTGGCCACTCAACAACTGTTCTCCTCCAAAGCATGGCCAGATGTTTAGAACACTTCAACATATGCATTCCTTTTGATCACATTACTTCTTTTCTGTTAGTTCTAAGTTAATAATAGAATGTTGTGTCACTCATGCATTAATTATAATTTTTTTGTAAATTTTGTTTAAATACTTCACAGTGTCAAAGTATTTAGGGTTGAACCCTTGAACAAGTTATCAAGCAGACTTGTACTAAGCAGGAGCATTTTTGAGATAACAAAAGATTCTGGATTTGCCTCATATAGCATGTCTCTCAGTGAGTTGTATTTCATCTTGTTTATTCATTATGTCTTCTTCATATAAATAATGTCTTTTGCAGTTATCCGATTTAAAATTTAAATGAGTTCAATTTCATTTTGGATCCTCCATGAAGTTGTAATTTAAATAAGAGATAAATTTACATAACTATTTGTTATTGTAAATTCCTCTTTAAGAATAAATCGCACTAGATATCTGTGATAGTATGTTTATATTTTTTTGACTAAGAAAACATTTTTTTCTTAATTTCTACTTATAAATAGTTAAATACTTAGTTTTAATATTAAATCAATTCTACTTCTTCATATTATACTTATCCATCCTACTAAAATCAAAATAACCATGTGCATGTAAAGAACAACATTTTATTTTATTAAGAATCTATCTAAGTTTAAAGCACCTATTTATAAACAGTTCACTGGTCATCCAATCATTTAAAACAACAAAAAATTATAGATGCTTTGGCATAACTAATTGACCTTAGGTTATCTTAAAGGAAAACATCAGATTGGCGTCATTGCCGGGGAGCGAAGAATTGAAAGTTAAATTTCCCTGGGGCAACGATTCTCCCTTTCGTTTAAGGTGAATAAAGGATAAGGTTATATGTCAAAATCTTTCACCTGGAAATTCCACTGATCCAAGATGGCTCCTTTTAAGCATACTAGATCACGTTCTGATTATGAGATTTTTAACCCTCTATCGGACCTAGAAAGACTTATTAGGGGATCCTCTTCAAGGAGAAGACATAGAACCCCTTCTTCTTCTTCAACTTTACACCTTGAAGATATCTCATCTATAGATCATTTTTCATCTGTCCCATCCCATCCTGATTTGACTGAACTACCTCATAGGGTTTTTGAACTCCATTCTAGAGGAGTAGATCTTCCATCAACCTTTTTAATACAGTCACTTGAGTCATATCAAGTCCCATCCATTCCGATCAAATCACCTTCATCTGAAGAAGAATTGGGTTTACATTTATCTGAATTCAAGCCTCAAGATTTCATTACTCTAACTCCTTATTCTATTCCATCAACCTCTACTAATCTTGAAGATACATTTTCTGCCTATTCGAATGCTTTGTTTGATAATAAGGAAGACTTTCCACTAGGAGTTCAGAAGTTGGTTATTAAAGCCCCTTTGAAATCCTCAAAGAGGTCTCCTCCCTCTTTTTGTCCTCCCCATACTAATACCCCTATGGATTCATATTTATCTCCTTCATCTTCGTCTTCATCATCTTCCTCTTCCTCATCATCATCCACTTAGTGACTGCATACTCCTCTAGCTTTATGGCTTTTCGACCCATTGTGCAAGCAAGGTATGCTACTCTAGTTTTCCCTGCAAATTTGGGAAATTTTCCTGATGGATATCTAAAACATCTACCAAGATTTAATGGAAAAATAGGTCCCTAAGCAGAGGATCATGTATCAGCTTTCCTAGATTTTGCTAACAATGTGAACATAGAACAAGAAGATGTTTATATGAGATTATTTGTACAACCTTTAGAAGGAAATGTTAGGATCTGGTTTAGGCAACTTAGAGTTGAATCTATTAGAACATGGAATGAGCTCATAAATATTTTTAAAAACAAATGGGGGGTAAAGAAATATCCTCTTTACTTTCTAATTGAATTTGAAGAATTGAAGAGAAACCCCGGTGAACCAGTTGTTGAATTCATCAAAAGATTTAACAAACTCTATCATAAAATGCTTGTTGATTCTAAACCACCAGTGGCAACTGCAAAGGTCAGATTTTCCAAAGCATTTGAAGATGACTTTGCAGTTATGCTAAGGGAAAGGGTTTCTAATGCATTCAAAGACATGCAGACAAATGTTATAGTGGTAGAAGCCAATAGGCTAGCTTCTGGAAAACTTAAAGCTAAAGCAGAGAAAGAAGAAATAAAACTAAAAGCTAGGGTTGATGATTCATCTTCTTCCAAATCTAAACTTGAAGATAAAAAAATTGATGAATTTTACATCTTTACTTAGAAACCTTTCTAATAGGATTTCTAAAATTGAAACACAACCTAGAACTTCTCAGCAAACTATTGTTAGACCTCAAGCTCAAACTCAATTCCGAAGAACTCCTCAAATGCAGATTCTTCGGAGACCAGGTTCTAATCAAAATGTTCAACCACCTTTGTTGATTGATGATCAATAGCCATAGGATACAAGCCCTTTAATCACTAAAGATATCAATAATATTGATTCTTCAATAATACAAATGGCAATAGTTCCTTCATCTTCACCCCAATCTTTTGAACAAGAACAAGGAGATGTTCAACTTTCAAAATACCTAGCATTCTCTGAATTTCTGATTGGAGAATTGAATAAGAGGTATGATCTAAGACCTAGATCAAGTCCTGGTAGACCTTCAAAATATACCACTATAATTGAACCTACATTAAAATCCATTCAAATACAAACTCCAACACCTCAGACTACAAAGTCATCCACTGAAACCTTTTCATTTGACAAGACCATTTTGACAACTTTTAATATTGAAAAGGAATTGGAAAGGGCCAAGATTCCTATACCTTTAGCTGAACTTTCCAAAAACCCTAGTTATAAAAATCAAGTGAGTAAATGGATATAGTCCTCTAATGTAGATGATGAAGGAGATGTTATTAGTTTGCAAGATGAAAATCCCTCAGTAGTGTTTGGCGCTAGTTCTGATATGATTGGTGAAAGTGTTCCACCATTTTATGTAACTTTAAAAGATCATGACTTTCTTTTGTATAACTGCATGCTGGATTCTAAAGCTTCTCATAACCTTATGCCAAAGGTAATTATGGACCAACTTCATTTACAAGTTACTCGTTCTTATCATGACCTTTACACCTTTGATTCTAAAAAAGTACCATGCCTAGGATTGAACAAAGACCTAGTTGTGACCTTAGCTCAAATACATGTCAAGAGAATAGTTTTAGACATAGTTGTCACTGATATTCCATCCAAGTTTGGCATGCTCCTATCTAGATCATGTTGTGCTAAACTTGGATGATCACTTCAGATGGACATGTCTTTTGCTACTATTCCAGTCTACGGAGGTGAACATTTAAGGTTATATAGGGAAATCAGATTCCTTCATACTGCTTGTAGGACTAATTAAGAAAAAAACCACCCTATCTATGCAGTAGATCGGGATTTTGGTTGCTTTCAGTTATCTTCACAAAATTCATCAAATACTCAACTCGCCATTGAAAATATAGTTTCCAAACCTAAAATTTTAGAATCAGATATCTGGGAACTTTACTTTGATGGCTCTTGCTCAAAGGAAGGAGCAAGAGCAGGAATTGTTTTAATTTCACCAAATAAAGAAAACATAACTCAATCATGTAAACTTGAATTTGAGGTCACCAATAATGTGGCTGAGTATGAGGCTTTTCTTCTTGGTATTGAGCTAGCTAGGAGTTTAAAGGTTCAAAACTTGAGTGTCTTTTCTGATTCCAAGCTTATAGTGAACCAGGTTAGAAATTTGTGTCAAACGAAAAACCCAAGGCTTAGGTCCTATAGAAATGAAGCTTGGGACACAATTGAAAATTTCTTCCAAGGATTTAACATAACTGCTATTTCGACAGATGAAAATATGCATGTTGATTCACTAGTTGTTTTAACAAGATCTTTCAAAATCCCTAAGCTAGTATTGTTAGAATATCAAAATCAAGTCAAGTATAGACCATCAATTCCTCATAACATTAAACACTGGCATATTTTTGAAGATGACGAACAATTGAAATCTCTCCTTCAAGTCTTTGATGAATTCTCAAATATGCAAATTGAAGAAGATCAAAACGATGTTCAAGAATCGAATCACCAAAATCTAGAAACTTCATTAAGTCCCAAAATTCTTGATCATGATATTATCCAATTATCTAATAATTTTATTCCTAAAGGATTGGTTATGTTGGAAAAACTATTGATAATAATGACATCTCTAAAAACCCATTGTTTAACTTGCCTAAAGAATAAATCGAAGAATACAATATTGGGACTTTGAATGATGTGAGAAATGTATTATTGTCATCAACCTTACCTTTGGATGTAAAAATAAAATATTTGAATCTTCTTAAAAATTACAAAGATGTCTTTGCTTGGTCTTATAATGAGTTAAAAACTTATGATACATCTTTGATTGAGCATAAGATTCCTTTGAAACCAGAAGCAAAACCCTTTCAACAATAACTAAGAAGAATCAATCCCATACTACTTCCAACCATTGAGAAAGAACTTAAAAAGCTGCTTGATGCTCATATTATAGTACCTTTAAGGTATTCTAATTGGGTAGCCAACCTAATTACTGTCAAAAAGAAAAATGGTGAGATTAGGCTATGTGTAGACTTCTGAAATCTGAACAAATCATCTTTAAAGTATAACTATCCATTGCCCAAAATGGATCATCTACTTCAGAAAATTTCAGGTGCAAATAGGATTTCTATGCTAGATGGACTTTCTGGTTACAACCAGATCATGGTAAGTCAAGCTGACCAAAACAAAACTTCTTTCACCACTCCTTGGGGTACATTCATGTATGCTAGAATGCCATTTGGGTTAACCAATGCTGGAGCCACTCTCCAAAGGGCCATGGACCTAACATTTGTAGGTAAAACATCTTAATTTACTGTCATTTATTTAGATGATTTAACTATTTTCTCTCATTCTGATGAAAGTCACTTAAAACACTTGAGCAAGGTTTTTGACAGGTGCAGGAAATTCGACATATCCATTAATCCGAAGAAATCTTTATTTGCTGTAAAGGAAGGTAAATTACTAGGGCATATAATCTCCAAGGAGGGAGTTATAATTGACCCAAAGAGAGTTTCAACTATTCAGACCCTATCTCTACCAAGGAATAAGAAAAATATACAAACCTTCCTTGGAAAGATTAATTTTCTCAGAAGATTCATCCCTAATTATGCATAGATAGTTGAGGATATAACTGAAATGCTAAAGAAAAACAATGAAGTGAAATGGACAGTTTTGCTAGATATGCTTTTGATCAGATCAAAAAGGCTATATCAGAGGCCCCTACACTAGCTAGCCCTGATTATTCTTCACCTTTCATCATATTTTCTTTTGCATCCGAGACGACCTTAGCTGTTGTACTTTTACAAAAGAACACAAATGGTGATGACCAACCTATAGCCTTCTTTTCCAAAGTTATGAGGGATGCTAAACTTAGGTATGATATTATTGAAAAACAAGCTTATGCCTTAATTCAAGCCCTCAAAGCCTTTAGAACCTATGTCCTACATTCACACATTACAACTTATGTCCCTAATCATGTTGTTAAAACTGTTTTGACCCAACCTGATACTGATGGAAGAAGAGGGAGATGGATTGCTAAAATCCTTGAATTTGACCTTGAAATGAAGACCACAAAGCTAGTAAAAGGCCAAGGCCTGGACAAATTGTTAGCTGAATCCAACTGCAAAGTATTGGGAATAATTCTGGTTTCTAAAGTTTCATCTAGGGAGAATCCACAAGAACCTTCCTTAATATATGAGGAGAATCCACAAGAACCTCCTCCTCCTATTGAAGGGGAGAACCCACAAGAACCTCTTTCTTCAAATCAAGCCATTCTTGTCCACATAGATCAGAAATATCTACTCTCTGATTGGTACTATGATATTGTGTAGTTTCTTAGGGACTTTCAATGTCCAACTGATCTTAATTTGAAGTAGTGAAAGCCCTAAAGCTTAAAGCAGTAAAATACCACATTATCAATGTTAAAATACACTGGAAAGACCCTCTTAACACCCTTCTTCTTTGTTTAACTGAAAATGAAACAAAGGGAATTATAGATCAGTTCCATGTAGGGTTTTGTGGTGGACACCATGCCTGGAGAGCAACAACCTACAAAATTTTAAAAGCAGGTTTCTACTAGCCCACACTTTTTAAAGAAGTTGGAGCAAGAGAAGGAGTTGCACACCATGCTAATTATTTGCAGGAAAATAGAAAATGTCAGCACTTCCTTTGGTTCCAGTATTGGTTCATGCTCCTTTTCTGCAATGGGGGTTGGACTTTACAGGGGAAATTCATCCACAATCAAGTAATCAACATAGATGGATTTTAGCTGCTACAAACTATTTTACTAAGTGGGTAGAAGCCATACCTGTTAAAAATGCAACTGATACTATTATGATTAAATTTCTTGAAGAAAACATCCTATCAAGATTTAGATGTCCTCAACATATTGTTACAGATAATGCAACAACTTTCAACAGTGTTAAAATGATTGAGTTCTCTTAAAAGTATTCAATCCTATTACGCCATTCTACACCATACTATCCATAGGGTAATGGCCTAGCAGAGTCTTCCAACAAGATCTTAGTTAAGGTCATTTAGAATACTCTTGAAGACCATAAAAAGAGTTGGGACAACCACCTAATCCATGTAATTAGGGCAAACAGAGTTTCTCCTAAGAGATCAACATGAAAGTCTCCTTTCCAATTAGTTTATGGCAAGGAAGCAATTTTTCCTACTCATTTAGCTTTACGTGTTATGAGATTCCTTCAGGAATCCTATGAAGAAAAAGATGATTTCTCAAGAAGGATTAATCAAATTATTGAGTTGAATGAAGACAAGGATGAAATTCAGTACAAGCTAAGGAAATACGAAAATAAGATGAAAGAGACGTTTGACAGAAATGCTAGAGAAAGAAATTTCAAGAAAGGTGACCTAGTGCTTAGATGGGATACTAGGAGAGAAGATAAAGGCAGGCATGAATAATTTGACAACCTTTGGTTTGGTCCATTTAGTATTGCAGAAGTCAAAGGGAACAATACATTCATCCTATAGAATTTGGAAGGAGAGTATTCCTCATTGCCAGTCAATGGGAAATACTTGAAACATTACATTCAATATTAATTTTTCATCCATTCATTCATCATATGCAAATATTCGGAGAGTTTATTTTATTTTTGAAAAAAATTGCAAGTGAGTATCTGTTTCAGCAAAGACTCCATAGCTCGAGGAGAAGGCACTTGGATCTACTTTTTCTCTGCATCCCACAGGGGGAAGCAGTCCCCAACTGGAGCCTATGTTGTAACATTGTTTGGCTTTGATAAGTTAGTATATTAGCCAAAAATAATTTTAAAATGTTAAGTTAGGATATGGATGCAAAAGAAATAAAAGTTAAAATTTTAGGCCAATTTAATGTTTTATAGGCACCCATATCAATAAAATGATAGGTGTTAGCTGCTCTAAACAAAAAGCACAAAATAAATAAAATGTTAGGGAAGCAAAAAGAAAAGAATGGCTTCATGTCATATTTGTATAATGCACAGGCTGCTAGTCAAAGTGCGCCACATTGGGAAATGTCAAATGGTATGTTCATGTGCAGAAGAAAAGGAGTAAAGGTTTTTCTCTAAGGTTTTATATATCAATTAATTTTGGTATTAATCCTTATTCCTAAGTTTTAAATCCCAAATTCACCCCTCCACTCATATTACCCTCCACCCACTTGTTCCTAAGTTTTAACACCCCTCTCATACATTGCAAATATTCCCAATTATGCGATAAATTAACTCTCGCTAGCCCCACTGTGTGTCCCATCATGTCACGTTAACTCTCTGCCACCTCTCATTCCATCTCCGCCCATCTCCCAAGATTTGATGGCCCATGCTATATTTTGCCCCCCCCACCATCCGAACTTTACTGTCGAGGGGGGGGGGGGGGGGGAAGGTCTGAAATGGGTTGTATTCTAAACCGTGGCCACCCTTACGTGTCAACATTATGGATTTTTAGACCCCCCTTTGGCGAAACCGCTAAATACTCTTCCCCCCCTCCGCAAAGCAATTTCCCTTACGCTCGATACCACTCTTCTACCCGTTGCACTCCCGCCACTCATCTTCCACCACGTCATTTGCTTGTTAACTCCACCAATTACATCCACTCCCTCCTCAATTAAGCTGTTAAGTAGTAAATGGTTTAGCTGTTAATCCATTGGACTCGTGCCACCTTCAACCGAAAGCCACACTATTATATAAACCTCCCTTTCACTTGTTAACGCGCTACTGAATTCATGCATTGTCACTGTATTGCTTTGTTACAGGTTTGTTGGGCTAAACTCCAACATTTTAACCCACCAGCGACACTATCTGCTAAATTGTTTTCAACCTATTTCCTCTGTTCTTGCCCCCAAAACCTGACTCCTTTCTATGCATTGAAACCTCAAATCCAATTTTCACTCATTTCCTTAGCTTTATTCCAAGATGCTCCAAAGGACAAGGGGCCAGAGGAACCTGTCAATCCTATGTTCTATCCCCCCATTAATTTTCAGCACATCCCTTTGGTTGATAGAGACCTTAAAATCCATGAAACTCTCTGCAAATTTGACCTCTTTGAGATGTATTGCTGGCTCAAAGACAAATACATTGACAAATCCGATGACATTCAGCTGTGGGAGTCAAATTTACCCCACTATATTTTTCCTGGTACCCACAACACCCCTGAATTTGTTAGGAAGTGTCATGCATCTTATTTCCCAAGCCCAAGGGCCATCACTACCCCTACTGGAGAAATTATGTTTATTATCACTCCTCAAGCCATAGACCAGATGATGCAAGCCCCCATAATAGAAAATGCCACCCCTTTTTCCTATGAAGCACTTATTTAACTGCACCAGAAATTAGACTTTGCCAAGAGGGCCAAAACCCTTGAGTTATTCTTGACAGAAGATGCCCCATTTCCAAAGAAAAATTCTCCCTATCCCTCCTTTATTTTCCCTGAGAGAGCCAAAAAAATCATCACAGTTGTCTCCTACCTCCTTGGCTACTACTTTAATCTGTGGGTAGATGAGGTCATCATAGGATTTCTGTCCATTTTCTCTGTTGATTCTAAGCCCTCCATCATGTTTAACTTTAGCTAATTTCTTGCAGATTCAGTCCATCAACAGCTTATCAAATTACCAACTGAGGAGGTATTCAAGTATTCTTCTATGTTAGTTTATATGTTATTATACTTTCAGGGAGACAACATCAACCTTGATTTATGAACGCTAGATGTAGAAGGGAACCATAAGTCAGTCATCTTCTAGACTACTCTGGTGATGAAGGAGCAAAAGGAATACACATATAAACAGTTCATAGAGATGCTTTTGATCCAACAATCAGTCTCCTAGGCGCTAGTATAGAACCAAGGATCAGTGAGGAAATTAGAAAGGTGTTGTAGCTATCAGACCAAGTTCAGACAGGGGATTTTTACCTCTACAAAAACTATACAGAACTGAGAATATTTGGGTGTGAGCTTGCACCTTATAAGTTTCCTAAATTCCTCCCAATGAGGATTTTTTCTCTAGAGTACATAAGGCATATTCTAAATATGGATGAAATGCACTTTGCTGCTGCCAAGAAGAAGTCCTAGTTCAAATAAAAACACAGATTGAGCCTTTCATTTGTAACAACATGGGAGCGGGGGAAGAAGCAGATAAGATACTAAAAGAAATGCAGTTCAACCTTAACTTCAGTTGGTCATATGATCCATTAGGGATCATTTCTAAATTAAGAGTAGAAACCAAATCTACTCCTTATTTTGACACTACCAGATCAAATATAGAGAAGTACAAAAACTAGTTAGAATGGGTTGATAATACCATACAAGAGGCAGAAGAGCTGCTGGTATCATCCTTTACACTACAGACTCCTACCATGCAGCAGAAAATAGCTAAGATAACAATAGAAGAAGAGTCCCCTTCAGGGACTGAAATTTTCAGTGAGGGATTAAAAATTATGTATAGGAAGAAAGCCAAGCTTAGTTCCAAACTAAGCCTTAGCAAGGACTCGGAGTAGGAGACCATTCTCACCACTAATGAGCCACTTATTTCCTCATTAGTGGGTGATCAGATTACACTGTCTCCCACTACCTCCACAACTTCACAAGATCAAAAAATTATGGAGACCAACACACCTACTACAGTGAGGTAGAGAAAAGTATAATGGACATTTTTAAGGAGATTGTTGGGCCTTAGTTTTGGTCTCATTTTGTTCTAAGAAACTTACCTAACCATCTATTTATCATCCATTTTCACTCCATTCATTCCATTTTGATGTATATTTGATGTCCTTTCAGGTATTTAGCTTTAATTTGTCAATTTCTAAAGTTTTTATAAAAGTTTGATTTAAAGTGCAAATTTGGCAATTTCGGAAATTCCCGTAATCACTCTATGGTTAATATGGATGCAGGCCACTTGAGAATGAATGGGATACATGAATGAGAATCTTTGAAACTAGGACCAAGCCACCTATGCTTGGTTCCAACAAAACGAGCTTTATTAGGCCTATTTGGAGCTAGTTAATTATGACTAGTTATCCAGAAATCCCATCTAAATAGGGCAGTTTTGGGATTCCATGATATTTGTCATATTTCATGGGATGAGGGTAGTGAATTCGAATTAAATAGATGGATTAGAGTAGATAATTTTGTTAGAGTGAATGTAGATCAAGTTGTTTCATGAGACTCCTTATTTAAGAGCCACAACTTTGATGGCTCATACATTGACTTATGATACGTTTATGCTGTGATACTTTTGGTTTGAAGAATTAATTTGAAGACTTGTGCTATTCTCATTTTGCTGCTCAATGCTATGGATGTGTAATTGATTTAAACTTCTGATATCACCTCTCAAGTGTGCAAGGCAAGGGTGGAGGGCCCCCATTCCAAGCTAAGTACACTTCATTGTTA
>APFE031243705.1:372803-396813 GCA_000404065.3 Pinus taeda
TGATGAAATACTTTATGTGTCTCTTAAGTTAAGAGCTTCTTTCATTAACAATTTATCCATCTCAAATTCTTGATTTTAGTCTCTGATTCATTAAGTAATAGTTGAGGCAAAAGTGGACTTCTTGAGTCAAGAACCATCTTAATATTCTTCCTCTACTGTAAACAAGTTGAATTAGAGTTATAGGATGTATTGCTTTTGAATAAATTATCTTTTGAGGTTTGATTATATCTGATCTTCATACATAGTTAACTTGCCTCAAAGCATAAACAACCCGGATTGATAATAAATAATTGTGTTAGTTTAGGTACATAAATTAGCCCAACATTTTGGCGCCGTTGCCGGGGAGGCAAATATCGGCATAGTCAATAGGAAGATAAAATTCAAAACAAACAAAAACATTAGTTACATTTCTTTTCTTTAATTATGTGTCTTTATGCCTAGATTTAGAGATCCTCAAGGTAGATTTATTAAAAACCCCCCACACATAGAGATAGGATCATCACACACACCAGTTACTGGTAATCCAATAATTGAGGAATTGGTAGAAAAAAAAAGACTTGGCCAAAGATTAACTTTGATTGAAAGGCAAACTTTGCTAGCTTGGGAAGCAAAACAAAAACAACCATCAACTTCAGGTAAACAGAAAGAAACTATTAAAGGAAAACCATCTGTTTTTCCATCTATAAGTTAACGTGATTTTGAACAACCTGAATTTTTTCCCAAATTTGAAACAACTGAGCCAATGGCGGAAGAAGGACATGGATCGACTATCCTCACTGCTGAACAACGAATTGAGTATGAAAGACAACAAAGAGAATGGAGGAGGAAAAGAGAGGAGGAGGCAAAACAAGAACATGATAGGAAGATGGAGAATGATCAAAAAATGCAAGAAGATGGTGATCATGAGACTACTTTTGGTTTTCCAATAGTAGACACAAGTGATATATTAGGAGAAGAAGTGAAAATGAAGAATATTCCACCTTCTGTATTGCCAAATTTTTATGGAATGTCCACAGAGGATCCCGATGCTTTTATGTTTGAATTTGATATTTTATGTAGAACATATGGGTATACTGATGACGTCCATAAACTTCGTCTTTTTCCTGCAACACTAGAAGCAGCAGCTTTAAAATGGTTCATGGGTTTAGGATGACAAACAATAAATTCTTGGGATGACATGAGAAAAGTTTTCCTTAAAAAATATCAAGCTTATTGTCGATCTAGAGATTCTAAGGAAGATGTTTTTCGAATGACATAACAAGAAGATGAAAGTTTAGAGGAATATTTGGAAAGGTTTGCATATAATTTGCAAAAATCTAAACAAAGCTCTTTATAATAAGATACCATTCGAACAATCTTTCTCAAAGGTGTAAGGGATGAATACCTTGACATTTTGAATGTAATGGGTAAAGGAGACATTTAAAATTTACCATTTGAAGAAATTGTGGAATTATGTCAAAATTATTCTAGAGGAATATCAAAAACTGGGAAAAGAGAAGTAAGCTCAAAGGCAGCAAAATCAGCTGCAGGAGGGATCACGAGAGCTGAGATAGGAAGTTTATTGGAAAACTTTAAAACAGACCTCTTAAGTACATTAGGAACACAAGTGGATGTTCTTAAGGCAAACAAGAAGAAAGAAGAACAAGAACAAGCCTTAGCAATCTTTTGTTCCAAGTGTAGGAAGAAACATCCATTAAGAGAGTGCTCTTTGGATAATATCTAGGTATGTGGTCTTTGTACAGAAAATCATTCCACAGAAAATTGTCAAAAACTGAAAGAATTGCAAATGAATTCAGTGGAAGAAGTGCTAGGAATAGAAGGATTTTATTATGTAGCACCTCGGAGACCATGGAAACCTAGGATGCCTCAGCAAACTCCACAACAATTCCCTCAACATAGTTACCTCTATCCACCTCAAAATATTTGGACTCCTCCAATGCCATGGCAAGCTTGGCCTCCACAACAATATCCACAACAACCTGCACAAGGTTGGAGAGGATATGGTTATGGGAATCAACCACCTCAGCAATATCAACAATACCAGCAACAATACCAACAGCCATTTTCATACCCACCATATCCTCCATCCATGCCATTTCCGCAACAAAATTCTGCATACCCCCCATCCATTCCATTTCCACAGCAGAATCCACCACCGTTGTTGCCACAACCACAACAGTTACAGTTACCATCAAATCAACCCAGACCAACACAATTTCCAGCCCAACCTATGGCCAATCCGAATAACAAAGTGGACAAATCTGCATACACTGTAGAGGAAGCAACATATTTTCCAACTTACTCTATTATTCCTCTGAATGATGTCCATTTAAGGTCTGGTAAAGTGTTTAAAAAGGATTCTCCGCCAATTGTAGAAGAACCAACTGAACAAGGAGAATCATCTGAAACAGCACAAACTGAAATACAAGTTCAGAAAGGGAAATCAATTACAACTCAAACACCGCCTTACCCTGAAAGGTTAGTGGAACAATCAAAAGAAATAACCCTTCCTGAATTTGATATTTTAGATGAATTAAAGAATGCTTATGTAAAAATTCCTTTGTTAAAAGCAATTAAAGAAATACCAATATATGCTAAAACAATAAAGGAATTATGCATCAAGAAATCAGGGAAAAAGAGAAAGGATCCCTCTACAATCCAAGTCATTGGTAAGCTAGCAAGCCTTATGTCTACACAAACTACTGTAGAAAAATATCTTGATCCTGGTATCCCTATGGTTACTATATCAATCAACAATTTCTCAGTACCAAATACATTAATAGACTTGGGAGCAGCTATCACTGTAATGACAATAGAGACAATGAAAACTTTGCAATTAAACGACATTAGAACAACTTCTACAGTATTAGAACTAGCAGACAGATCTAAAGTTGTTCTAGAAGGAATGTTAGAAGATATCATAGTCTCTTTGGATTCATGGGAATATCTTGTTGACTTCCTTATCCTGCAACCAAAAACAAATCTGGGAGGACATCCTCTAATTTTAGGCAGACCATGGTTAGCTACCGCTGATGCCTTTATAGGATGCAGATCAGGAAGTATGATTATCTCACATGGAGATGAGAAGAAACATATCGCTCTTTATTCATCTGCACAATCAACTTCTTTAGAATCAGTACTTGAAACTCAAGAAAGACAACAAACTAAATCAGTCTTGAGTATAAATCAATTCTATGATTTTAGAGAAGAAGAAGAGAATGAAGACTTAATGGATCTTTTCATTTCGGAACCAAATATTTCAGAGCAGCTTAGAGAAGAACAATATGAAGCTGCAAATAACCTTTTGAATCAGTGTTTCCAGGAAACTTGTACTATTCAAACCTTGCGAAATTCTTTTACAAATATCTTTCCTGTAAACACAATTTCCAATCCAACAATAAAAACAATTGAGGTATATCCTGGGAAACATTTAAATATTGGAAACCAGCTACAATCAAAACAAGAACAAGAGGTAATTGCATTACTACGAAAATACTCAAAAGCATTTGCCTGGGATTATACTGATATGCAAGGAATCCATCCTAGCACATGTATCCACCACATCTATACTGATGATAAACTTAAACCTGTTAGACAACCTCAAAGACGAATGAATCCTATGATGAAAGAAATAGTGAAAGAGGAACTGCAAAAACTGTTAAATGTTGGATTCATCTATCCTATTTCAGATAGTCAATTGGTTTCTCCACTAGTTATTGTACCAAAGAAAAATGGAAAGTGGAGGGTATGTGTAGACTATCGAGAATTAAACAAAGCTACATTAAAAGATCATTTTCCTCTACCATTCATTAACCAGGTGTTAGACTCTTTGGCTGGAAAGAAATACTTTTCTTTCTTGGATGGGTTTAGCGGGTACAACCAGATTAGAATAGCAACATAAGACCAAGACAAGACTACGTTTACTTGCCTATGGGGAACCTATGCATATAAAGTTTTGCCATTTGGTTTATGCAATGCACCTGCAACTTTTCAAAGAGCAGTGCTTGCGATATTTGTTGATCTAGTCCATGAATGTGTAGAAGTGTATATGGATGACTTCACAGCTTATGGAAAAACCTATGATGATTGCCTCAACAACCTTGAAAAATTCTTGAAAAGATGTATAGAAACAAATCTGTCATTAAGTAACGAAAAATGTTATATGATGTTAACAGAGGGTATAGTTCTAGGCCACCATATTTCCGCTTCAAGAATTAAGGTGGATCCAGCCAAAATCCAAGTCCGAGTTAACCTGATGCCACCTACAACACAAAAGGAGGTAAGAAGTTTCTTGGGCTATGCGGGCTATTACAGACGATTCATTGAAAACTTTAGTAAAATAGCTCAACCTCTGTTTAAACTATTAGCACGAGATGTTGAATTTCAATGGACAAATAGCTGTCAAAATGTTTTTCAAATTTTAAAAGACAAACTGTCAGTGGCACCCATACTTCGTGGGCCAAACTGGTCTTTGCCATTTCATATTTCCACTGACGCATCGGATACTGCGATAGGTGCCTCTCTTGGGCAGAAAGAAAACTTGTTCAATTATGCAATATACTTTATAAGTAAGAATCTAACACCTGTAGAATTGAACTACACAATCACAGAAAAAGAAATGTTAGCTGTTATACATGCGGTAAATAAATTCAGGCATTATATAACAGGATATCAAGTTTTCATTCATACAGATCATTCAGCAATAAAATACTTGATGAATAAACCCATCACCAATGGACGAATTACAAGATGGCTCCTGTTACTGCAAGAATTTAATATCACAATAGAAGACCGGCCAGGCAAAGAAAATCAAGTGCCTGACTTTCTGTCCCGAATACAATCACCTGACGACCCAAATCCAGTGATAGACAACTTTCCAGATGAACATCTGTTTGCCATAACAGTAAAAACACCTTGGTTTGCAGATATTGCAAATTACTTGTCATCTGGAAAATTTCCAACTCAATTCACTAGCAAGCAAAGAAAGAAAATTGTTAGAGAAAGTTCTAGATATAGTTGGGTGAATGGTGATTTATTTTATACTAGTTCAGATCTAATGATTAGAAAATGTGTGCGTGAAGATGAAATATTGGACATTCTCAGATCATGTCATGATGAACCATGTGGTGGTCATTTTGCAGACAAACGAACAGCATATAAGGTGTTGCAACTGGGCTATTACTGGCCATCTGTCTTCAGAGATTCTAAGGCATATGTCAAGCAATGTGACAGTTGCCAAAGAACAGGGAGACCAATCTTATCAGATGAGATGCCGCTCAAACCACAAGTCTTCATCGAGCCATTTGAGCAGTGGGCACTTGACTTTGTTGGACCCATTAATCCACCATCAAATGGAAAAAGGTACATTCTAGTATGCACAGACTACGTTACCAAATGGGCGGAAGCCAAAGCAGTGAGCAGAGCGACAGAAGATATTGTGGTCACCTTCCTCTTTGAAGAAATTTTTGTGAGATATGGTGTACCTAGACAAATTATAACAGATCAAGGAACACAATTTACATCAAAGCTAGTACGAGATCTGACAGAAAAATACAAGATTAAACATAGGAAGTCTACACCATATCATCCTCAAGAAAATGGTCAGGTAGAATCCACAAATAAAGTGCTGGAAAATATCATGACTAAGACAGTACAGCTGAACAGAAAAGATTGGTCTGAAAAGTTAAAGGATGCATTATGGGCCTACAGGATCACATGGAAGAACACAACTGGTTTTAGTCCTTACCAGTTGGTCTATGGGAAAGAAGCCTTATTGCCTATCGAATTTCAGATACAAACATATAGACTAGCAGCTGAATTGGGAATGGACTTAACTGAAGCACAACAGCAAAGGATCATGGAATTGAATCAGTTGGATGAGCATCGTCAACAAGCTATAGAACATACAACATTGGTGCAACAACAAAGAATGAAATGGCACGACAGATACATCAAGACAAAGACATTTCACAAGGGCGACTGGGCCTTACTTTTTGACTCCAAATTCAAAGACTTCAAAGCAAAGTTTACAACACACTGGCTTGGTCCGTATGAAATTGAAGAACTCTTTGACAGTGGAGCAGTAAAGATCAAGACAATTGACCAAGACCCCACCTCATTTATCGTAAATGGACATAGGCTGAAAGTTTATACTAAGCCTATCAGTACTGAAGCATTCATGAAACAACTGGTAGAAGGAAGAGGACTGGAAATTTTGGCTCAGCCATCTTCTCGTTTGAAAAATGAATAAAAAAAATAAAATAAAAAAATATGTATATAAAAAAGAAAAGAAAAAAACAACAAAAGAAAAAACATAAAAAATAATTTGTTTGCTGGTGAAAACCAGGCAACTGGCACCATGCAAGCACGAATTCATAGGGGAAAACCAGGGTAACCTGGACTCTATGAATTCTAAATACTTATTCTACCGACTCACACAATTTCAATGCAGGGACTCTCCACAATTGACTTGAGGACAAGTCAAACCTTCAGCAAGGGAGAATATTAGGCTTTTCACTGAAGAAGTTGAGGTATTGCATTGTCCACATTTTGCATTGTCCACATTGGGACCTGAAGCAAGAACTTGTTGCAGCAGAACCTGAGGAAATATGTCAAGGGTAATACAACATTTTATATGCATTGCAGAGGGACCTGAGCTGAGACATTACGACAGAGGGACCTGAACAATTCAAGAAGTGGAGCATGGTGAACAAGGCGCAACAATAAACATCTACTTTTCATCCATCTACAACATTTTGACTTCATCCCACCTGTACAGACATTATCTAAGGGAGTATATTCATAGTCATTTTGTGCTTGAAATTCAATTTTTTTTTTTAGAAACTTTTCGTCTTTGATCTAATTGAAGTTAGTACCTGAGGATATTCATTAATATCATATACATTTCCCATATTCTATATCCCATATTCCCTCTATACATTTCATTTCATTCATAAACATTCCTCATACATTCCCTATATATTCCATTTCATTAACCCTAGGTATTTTTCTTTAGAAGTAAAGGGACCGAACTAGGACAACTCTTTTCACCTGCACATAAACTCAAAGCATTAGTAGGAGGAAATAATTTTAAACATGACCCCAATGGTCATTTTAAAATTATAAAGCTATGGTATGCAAGTAACATTATCCTATGCGCTATATGGAAAATACAAACAAGTTATGTTTATACAACATATACCATAAGTTTAAAAATATGCATGCGTTAAATATTATGATATGAAAAGTTTAATGCGCAAACATGGTGATATAACACGCAATGGTTATAAGGAATGGTATATAAATAAAAGCGCAAAGGATATAAGTTATGGAAATGCACATATCATATAAGGAACGGGTATATCATTTCGGGCGCATACCATATGATAAGAGATAAGGCAGCAAAGGTATATCAATGTGCAAACCAAACACTTGCAATCAACCATGAGCTCATATGAGTATTACGGCAGCGAGGTAATGAACAGGGTTTATTATTACAATGTAGGCGCATAATGGTATGGCCATAATTAACAAATGTTGTGGTAATGAATCAAACGTTCAACCATACACACAACACGCTAGCACACAGGTACGATTTGCCACGGTGTCATGGCAACCTATGGCCATTGGCGAATGAAGCGGTGGAAAAGTCATGCGTATGCCACAATGATTCGACCATCCTCATGACACAGTCGGGCGACTGGTCAAAGAGGACGGCCATGTAACCACGCATAAAAATGCAAATGAATGAGAGGCGTGGTGGTACAACCATGAAACGGTCATAAACCGACCTCCCCTGCGCTGTTTAAACCACAGTTTTCATCGCCATAAGCTCAGAGAAATAGCATTGCAGCTGCAGTAGTGTAAAAGGGAAGTGGAATGAGTTGAAGAGGTTTTAAAAGAAAGAACCCGAGTTTTATGCACAGAGGAAGCCGAGTTCTGGATCTACCGAGGTAAGACTGGAGTTTATTTCGGCGATGATGATATGCATGAATGATTGATATCAAACTAACGGATTTTCTGCATTGCCATCAGTCTGATTGGCCGAGGAAAGAGGGTTTCGAAGCATTCCACGCACTCATTCAGGTAACACTGTGAACAGATAACTCAAGTTGACAGCTTATGGATTGATTGTCAAATTTTTATGCGTAGATTATGGTGTAACAACAATAGGCAGCATTTAAAGTTTACACATTGCATGCATCACACATTGAGAGGGTCTGAATTAAATAAGGAAAACAATGCATGAAACGTGGAGAATTAGTTGAAACAGGGGAGGCGTGGAGCACCATAGGATGGTTATAAGTGCGCTGACTGTTAACTAGTGTTTCACTCGACTGATGTTGACTGTTTAACATACCCTTGCTGCGCGCTATTAGTTGAAAACCTGTGCATGCCAATCTAAATATATACCTGTAGTCTGATCAGAACAGAGGCACACACCAAGTTGTCATTGGCTGGAGTCGGATTGATGGAGTCATGCTGTGATTGTATATGCTGAGGATGCGAGTTTGTGAATATTGGGCAGAAGCCGAGAATGTTTTTCAGTTCTGTGTTTTTTGATGAGCCATGCACGCATAACTTTTCAATTAAATGTTCTATCCGATTGATTTTTGCTTGGATGAGTAATTTTGCTGAGCAGTCCTGTTGATAATGAGGCTGCAAGTTATGATTGCAGGATTTTATGATGCAGTTGGGGCTTTAGGCCGAGAATATTTTAACAAATTTTGGGTTTGATGAGTGGGCCGAGAGCCAAGTTCTTTTGTTTTTTTAAATACACAGTAAATCATGTTCTTTTGCAATGAATAAACATGGTTATTGCTGCATGTGTATTTAGTTTTTTAAAAAAACACAGAGATCCGAGTATTAATAGAAGAACTGTACAGGTGTTGTTTACATTAAACAGGGGACTTAAACAGTGTTTTTGCAAAGGATAACGGAGGCTAAAAAGGACAGAGTTGAGTTGGGTTTGAGGCTGAAGGTAAGCATCTTTGCCTCCCGAATTTCATTTTAAAAGAGACAACAAGTCATAAATTTTTGTTGTTAAAATGAAGTTAGTAACAGCAGAGGCCTATATTGATTGGTTTACAGAAACAATGGCAAACAGAGTAGAACCAAAATTTCAAATAGAAAGCTGGGGAAAAGAGACTGTAGAAAAACTGTATCAGGCAGGGATGATAGGTTTCTTACAGAAATTTAATGGCCATTCTGATGAGATCACCAAAGATTTTATAAATAATTTTAGTCAAGACCAGACTCGGGTAGGAGAAATTATTGTCCCAGTAACACAAGAGTACTTGTCTAAAGCCTTAGACTTGCCAATGATAGGGGAGAAGTACCACAAAGGCCTCCACTTCAAGGAGAAAGCATGGACTTTCTTCTTAGAGAAAAACCGTAAGGGAACGTTTGATAGGACAAAAGGGATACCCAGGGAGTGGTTTAATGAACCATGGGGAGAACTAGTCTTGGTCATTCAAAAATTCTTGACTTGTGATCGTGGATATAGCATTGCTCATTTATATCATGTTAGACTTTTACAACATGTCAGAGGGGAAGATAGGATTAATTTACCATACTTCCTATATAGGAGTCTTGTAAGAATGATTGAAACAGTCAAACAGGAGCACAGGCCTAAAGCAGCACAGATATACCATCAAGGATTAATCAAAATCCTAGTGGAATACCAGGTGAGGTCACAGGGTATAGTGTGGAGAGAATTCATGATTAAGAATCATTTTACTGAACAGATTGTTGAAGTACAAGACAAGATAGAACAGGAAAACAGGAGCTTGTTGACTTCCCCCTTATATCCAAGAACTAGAGCTAGAAATATGGCCATGATGAAACTGAAGTATCTGTCATGTCAATGCCTAGGAGGTTTAGGAACAAGAGTCCTATTGACTTAGACAAAGAAGTAGAGGCATATTCTCCCAGAAAACAAGAAGCACATGATATTGAACAAGAATTCCTTGAACGAGATTCCACATATGATGATGATGCGGCAGCAGCATCATTGATGAAAACAACACAAGACTTTGAAAAGGAAATCAATTTGGTTAAAATCCAAGACTTAACTGATCAGTTAGAAATTAGCAAGATCTTGGAAAAGCAATTAACAGAAGAAAACAAAGCACATAAGAAAGATAATGCTAAGCTGATCAGAACAAATGAAAAATTAAAAGAAGAAGTAGGCAGATTGAAACGAAGAAATGAATTACTATCTAAACAAGCATTCAAATGGTTAAAGGACAAAAACATGTGGCAGGCCAAATATGAGAAACAAAAAGTTAAAGCAGCTTTGTTCAGGGACAGGCATGAATCAGGATTTGATTGTTTGGGCAGGGAAACAGATACAGGTACAACATCCACTACAGAAGGCAGAGGTTCCAAGAGGAGCAAGCAAGCATGGGGACATGCTTGAGGATAATCAAGGGAGAGATGTTGGGCCTTAGTTTTGGTCTCATTTTGCTCTAAGAAACTTACCTAACCATCTATTTATCATCCATTTTCACTCCATTCATTCCATTTTGAGGCATATTTGATGTCCTTTCAGGTATTTAGCTTTAATTTGTCAATTTCTAAAGTTTTTATAAAAGTTTGATTTTAAGTGCAAATTTGGCAATTTCGGAAATTCCCGTAATCACTCTATGGTTAATATGGATGCAGGCCACTTGAGAATGAATGGGATACATGAATGAGAATCTTTGAAACTAGGACCAAGCCACCTATGCTTGGTTCCAACAAAACGAGCTTTATTAGGCCTATTTGGAGCTAGTTAATTATGACTAGTTATCCAGAAATCCCATCTAAATAGGGCAGTTTTGGGATTCCATGATATTTGTCATATTTCATGGGATGAGGGTAGTGAATTCGAATTAAATAGATGGATTAGAGTAGATAATTTTGTTAGAGTGAATGTAGATCAAGTTGTTTCATGAGACTCCTTATTTAAGAGCCACAACTTTGATGGCTCATACATTGACTTATGATACGTTTATGCTGTGATACTTTTGGTTTGAAGAATTAATTTGAAGACTTGTGCTATTCTCATTTTGCTGCTCAATGCTATGGATGTGTAATTGATTTAAACTTCTGATATCACCTCTCAAGTGTGCAAGGCAAGGGTGGAGGGCCCCCATTCCAAGCTAAGTACACTTCATTGTTAACTAGTTTTATTTTCTGCAATTTGTTTAATGTAGAACTGGTTTTTCATGGCTTTATTTCAGATTGCTTTATGATTCATGAATGGTATTTGATTGCTTTAGTTGTTAGCTGATTCATCACTTTATTGAATTGAAGAAACACAAGTGTTCAAGTTGAGCATCTCTTCTGCTGAAATGATGAGTTACAACTAGTTTTCTTGATATGCATGCAAGTGGTTTTGTTATGGTTTTGAATATTGGGATGAATAACTTATGATGAAATACTTTATGTGTCTCTTAAGTTAAGAGCTTCTTTCATTAACTTATCCACCTCAAATTCTTGATTTTAATCTCTGATTCATTAAGTAATAGTTGAGGCAAAGGTGGACTTCTTGAGTCAAGAACCATCTTAATATTCTTCCTCTACTGTAAACAAGCTGAATTAGAGTTATAGGGTGTATTGCTTTTGAATAAATTATCTTTTAAAGTTTGATTATATCTGATCTTCATACATAGTAAACTTGCATCAAAGTATAAACAACCCGAATTGATAATAAATAATTGTGTTAGTTTAGGTACATAAATTAGCCCAACAACAACCCAACAGGTTCTAAGTCAGCAGAGGTGGTAGCTCCTTTGTCACATATCCTAGCTATCAATGTAGGACAATCTTCTATTTCATGATCAAATAGCATGCAATACTTGCACGAAAGACGCGTTGGATTAGTGCAATCATGGGCATAGTGCCTTGGTCCTCCGCAATTGTAGCAAATCAACTGTCCTCGACCTCTACCAGTTCCTCCTCCACTTCGGCCTCACCCACGCCCCTAAAATCCTGTCCGCACCATTCCTGCATTCTAGTCAAGGGGTTGCATTTCATCCTAAACCCTATAGGCGAGAGTTCTATCCATCATCAATTCATATCTCCTACAAGTACACTCATCATGTCCTATCGACCTACAAAATTTGCAAAAAAACTATTGTTGCGATGCTTGTACATACTTCTGTAGCAAGTGACAGTTATCCCTGGCATGTTTTCCAGCTACCTAACAGATAGTGCACCATAATGCAGGCCCCACGCTAGGTCCTGCTTGAGCTTCTGGGCTTAAAGGCATCGGTCCTCCTCCTGTAAAGTAGTTTGCAAAGATCGGGCAAAGGTCTTTGCCATGACCCTGACTCTTCCATTTCAAGCACCATTCCTCCTCGCATACCTCTAGTCGGACCGTCCTGTCCTGCTTCAAACTTTGCATCTCAAGGCATAGATTCTTCAGCTGTGCATGGATCTTTTGAACTCCTAGAATAAGATCTTTCATCAAAGTCTTATGTAGTCTCATGGAAATCTCCAAGGCCTCTACTTATTAGTTATCTCTTGCTGCGACATTGCACTCCTTAAGTGTGGCAGTAGCAAAGCCACAAACCACTCACGATGTTGTCCATCGGTCAAATTCATGTTGGTTTCATGGATTGTGCATTTCAGCCTCTAATCTAGTTCCCAAGGCATCTCGCCTGGTTGCATTGCAATATTCTTGAATCCCACAATCAACTGCGCCACAAATATAGGCCTATTAAATTCCCTATTTAGTGCTGCCTAGATGTCTGCTACTCCAGCATCGAGTTATTGTTAGACTACTTAATATACTAAGTTAGCGCGAAATCTTGTAGAGCACTAACCAGTGTTGCCTTCTTTATATGATCATCTGTAACACCTTGAGCTTCCCATACATCCCTCACAATGAACCAGAATTGGTCTGGGTCCTCATTTCCCAAGCCTTTGAACAAAGGCAGCTTCACTGTATTTTCCATACTGAACCGCGATGGAGGTGGTACAGGCGAAGTTGGAGATGAGGGCAGTGAAGTTGGAGGTGGTGTGGGTGGAGGTGGTATTTGTGAGAATCCTTGTCTTATTAACTGAATATCACTTTGTGGAGAAACCTTCACTATTCCTTCTTCATCACTTCACGGAGGTGAAATCAAAGGGCTATACTCTAGACCCTTTTTCCCTTTGTTCCTGTAAGTTTTTCTACTTCGTGTAGTTCTGAACATCATGGTAGATTCATAACCCATTTTTCGCACAACAAAATTTTAATCCAAGTATTCAAAGATTTTACGTACTTACATCATGGTCCTTTGAAAAAACATCACTCTACCTTGTTATAGCTGACTGAGGTGTCAACTGCGAATTCATGTCTCAAATCCTCCTATGACACGATCGAGCCAATGATCAACGGTGCGGGTGACCTTATCCTCTGATGCTTCCAACCTTCGTACTAGCTCTAGGATCCACACAATAGGACCGTCAAGTTTCCACCTTCCTTGGCTATCTGCTAGCTTCATGATCCACCCATATAGCTCAATAGGGAAGGAGTAGAAAAAGATCTTGTGGATCTCTATATATATGTATCTATCCAACCACTATTCTTCTGTCATTCGTGGGTTTCCATTCTCTTGTGCCGCGTATTTGTGGATTTTTCTATCCAACCAATCTCCAATATCCTTCTTAGTTGGATTCCAGTGATACGACATCACAAATCTCTTATGCGGATTCCGGTCCTAGAAACAGAACCATTTGTTGGCTTGAGGGGGCCTAACCTAGGTTCAGTGATAATTAGCCAAATAAATCCCTACACTACTGTCCCTTTCAGCATCAGCCTATGGAGTGCAAACTGTAGTCTCACCTGAAGCCATATGGGGGGATGCTAGAACCAAGTTTCCACACCCTGAGATGGTTGTGATGTCATCTAATTCCCTCTATCCTTTCCTTCATGCAGGTTGGTTCGCTCTAGGGCTTGCAATACAAACCCTGCATTCTGTTGTTCAATACCTCTATAAAAGGATACGATTTTCCTTCGTGCAGCCCGAGCCTGCTACTCAGGTACTTTCTCACTACTATGGCAGTGTGTCGTACAAACTCCCCAATTAATTTAAGTGTCTTTCTTATCTTATCAAACAATTATAGTTATCCCTGCATAAACAGATATTCGTATATGCGTTCAGTTATTCAATGTAACTGCATTCATTCATGCACCATATAAGCATAATAAAGAAAATTCATACATAACATATCAAGATGCATCAACAGAACAAAGACACAAAAATTGTAGAATATCTCTCTTTATTAATATCTCCAAATGGTTACAAACTTTGTCCACCCTGCACACATAGTTACGGGGGGCCACACACTCAGCTATGGACTTCTACCCTAAGCCTCTACGCACTCAGCTACAGATCCTTTACCTACGCTACAACCCAAGACTTAGACTTCTTACTCTAAAGCTATGATTCTATTACATCATCCATCATTGTCTATCAAACTACTTAGAGCTTAACTCTTTTTATACAATCCCATGGTCTGCGGACCATGGGTAGATCTCTTACAACCGACTTTACTTTACAAACTAAGGGTGGACTACCCTTTATGACACATAACACCTTCATATTTGCGACCACAAAATGCGGAGTATTTACAATAATATTACAAAAATTGACTTAAACATGGGCTTTTAACCCCAAAACTGCCCTTGGGGGATCCCGCTCCCAACAAGAACATCATTAGAGATGTCGTTGAACAAGCACCATTGAACCTGGCATTATATGCGACACGTAGCTATTTGTAGAAAATGACATTAATATTACATGGAAAGAAATAAAGTACATATTTGTAGACAATTTCAAGAAATATCTCAAACATCGACAGGTCTATGTCAACATTCACAAGTCAGGCATGTACAGGGTTGCCTACAGGTACCCCACCTTCCCGTGTATAGATATCATTCATTGGATTTTATCACATACCGATCTCACGACGATGACACTAAGAAATACCAGTGGAACACAAATTGCCACATTCAGGACAAAAAACTACCATCAGATGTATCACTTTTCGTAGTTGGTGAACCACATGGATGCATTGTTTTACACTCCCAACAAAAGTGTGAACACTAGAGACATCATTAAGCATTGGGTAAAAGAGGCATCAAAGTTCAGAGTGACACCCAACCAAGTCTAGAAGACAAAGTCACTCAGGAAGGCCTACCAACATTTGCTCATCTTTGCATGCTGCTTGTATGGTCAAGAGAGCATGAAGACCTTACGGTAGGGTTAGGTAGTTGGTAGGGTCCTATAAGTTATAGGATCTCAAGGTAATTGATTATTGTATCTCAGGAATATTATTTTTGCAAATACTTGTCAATCTGCCAATGATTTGCAAATAAAAAGAAAAAAATAGAATAAAAAATGAAAAGAGGGTATAAAGAAGAAAAATAAAGAGAAAAACAAGAATATTGAAAAAACAAGAAAATATTGAACCCCACCAAAAGAAAGAAAATAAAAAAAGAATAATATTGAAAGTGTTGCAAGTCTAAATGCCACTACTCATAGATAGTTTTTGCTTCATTTCTGTAAATAAAAGTTGTGTGCAGCTTGTTCCAAATGCACAGTCACTAGCTTTAGTTTAATCATACAGTCTAATCATGATTGAACTCTTTTAAATTTTTGTAAATTAGATAGAGAATAAAGGTTTATCCAACAATTTAATCTAGGTAGATCATTAGTTAGGTATAAAATGACATTGATCCAACTGTTTAATCTGGGTCAATAGGAGAAATAAGGGATAGGTTAGTTAGTTTTTTCAATATGAAAAAAAGAAAATAAAATGGGTTTGCTAGTCTAAGTGCACCCTAGCGACAAAAATAAAATGCTAGTATCGATAAGGGTAGGTAGATTTGGTGATTTGGTAAATATTTGCCTTATAAATTTTGTCCTAAGTTTATGGATATCATGAAAGGTCATAATATGCATGATGGTATAAAGTATTTAAAAAAAATTCGTTATTCATCCCTTATCCTAAGTTCAAAGGAGAAAAATGTGCGTCGGGACAAAAGTGCTTTATATATTATATTTTCCGTTATCCTAAGTCCAAGAAGAAATATCAAAGCACAGGTGGACAAATTTTGTTTGTCGTTTATGGATAAAGTGCAACCATTTGAAGGCATCAGGGTTTGATCCCGCAATTGATCGATGGCCTTCATCCGTTTTCAGCCCCCCTATGCATTTTGCCTTTACCGCCAGGGGAGCAGTACGGAAATTGGTTTCTTCCGTTGGGCCCCATCCCTTGCATGGCGTGAACTGGTGATTTCGTACCCCCCCCCCCCCCCGCCAATCTGATACCACTAACCACCTGCTACCCCCTGCAGAAACTGCCTTTCCCTTATCTATCCTGCTACGCCCCACCACTTTTCCTCCACCACTAACCACCTTCCATGTGGCATGACCGTTGGGCCAATTGAATGTGTTCCCAGTCAAATACCCATTCTTCATTTATTTCATTTTTCTTGGGTAACCGTTCAGCCTAACGGTCCTACGCCATTTCCAACGGGACTTTTGTGGCAGTGTTTAAAAATACCTTTGAGCCTATCATTCTAAAACTTTCACTCTTGATTGTTTTTGTTATTCATAATTTCACACAGTGATCTCCATCAGAGCATCTATGCAACCAGACAACGACAGAAACTGACTTTTCTTTCCATTTTCACCTGACAGTCCATTATTTTGCTGACCTTGGTAAGCCTCCTATGCAAATTCATCCAATTCATAGAGTACTTATGGTCATGCCTCCTAAAACTAAAACCCAGGATAAGAATATTAATTCCTTAATTCCCCCTTCTATAGATTTAGATAATATACCATTAGTGGATAGAGATTACAGGATAAATGACACCCTGTTTGACTATGATTTTCTGGAATTGTATTGTTGGTTAGAGGATAAGCACATAGACAAGGCAGATGCAATTGAGCTCTGGGAGTCCAACTTCCCCCATTATATCTTCCCCTTGACATTCCAAGCCCCATAATTTACCAGAATGTCTCAAGTTTGCTATGTCCCTACCCAAAGAGCCATAATTGCCCCTACACATGATGTTATTTTCACCATCATAGCCCAGTCCATTGACCAAATGATGCTGACCCCCACTGTGGAAAATGTGGCCCCTTTCTCCCTAGAAGCCCTCACCCAACTTTATCAAAAGCTGGAAGTTTCCACCAGAGCCAGAAGTTTTTATATTTTCTTGCCATAAAATGCCCAATTACCCAAGAAGAATCCTCCATATCCTTCTTCCATTTTCCATGATCAGGCCAGGTAGATTATTTCTATGATTCTTACATTTTAGGCTATCATTTTGATCAGTGGGTAGATGGGCCCATTTTAGGATTCCTCTCCACATTTTCCATAGGCAGCAAGTCCTCTATGATTTTCAACTTCAATCAATTCTTGGCTAACAATATCCATGAGAAATTTATTAAGTTTCCTATAGAGCAAGTGTTCAATTACACCTCTGCGTTGATTTATATGTTCCTCTATTTTCAAGCAGACAAGTTTAGTTTTGCATTGCAGAAGTTGGATGATGTAGGAAACTAGCAACCAATGATCTTTTGGACCTCACTGGTCATGAAAGAACAAAAGGAATTCACTTACAAGAAATTTACAGAAGACTTTGTTCATCCAGCCATGAACATTCTCAACAGTGTGGAACAACCCATAATTAGTGAGGAAATCAAGAGAATTCTGCATTTGTTAGACCAAGAAAAGAACACTGATTGGCATCTATATCAAAACTACATAGATATTAGAGTCTATGCCTGTGAATTGGCCCCCTACAAACTCCCCAAATACTTGCCAATGAAGATCTTTGCACTAGAGTATATCAAGTAGATGTTGAATTCAGATGATATTCACTTTTTAGTGGCCAAGAAGAAGGCACAATTCAAGATAAAGTCACATGTGGGCCCATCTGTGTGTAACACAAGGACAGAAGATGAGGAGGCAGATAAAATACTTAAGGAAATGAAGTTCAGTTTGAGCTATACATGGTCTTATGACCTGTGTGGCATCATCTCAAATCTTAGAGTAGAAAATAAGAACACTCCTAACATTCATACTTCAAGACCAGACATAGAGCAGTATGCCAATCAACCGGAGTGGTCAGAAAATACCTTGGAAGAAGCTGAAGAGAAGCTTGTTTCTACTTCTAGTTTGCAGACTCTAGCTCCTCAAGAAAATTCAAGAAAAAGGCAGAGGGAGGAAGGATCATCATCTACCACTGGAAGTGAAGCCAGAGAATTCAGAATCAATTATAGAAAGAGACAAAAGGTAACTCCCAAACCAAAAGTAGACAAAGAAACTGAAGAGAAGGAAACCATCATCATAGATTCACCGCTTGCAACTACCAAGTTCACTACATCTCCTTCTGAACCTTCATCTTCCCAAGGTCATAAAGAAACTAAGCTAGAATCAAAATCTGTCCAAACGGATAAAGAGAAGACAATTTTTTACAGGTACAGGGAGATAAAGCTCAGAAATGAAATTCTGAAGAATAACACTTATAACCAATTCTGGAAGAAGGCTTCCTACTGACAAAGTAGATTGTTGTCATTTTTTGACACAAAGCTTGGTAAAATGTAGATGGCCTTTCTTGAAGCCCAGATTCCACAACCAAAATTAGCAACAGACTACAAGAGTACCACCTTTGAATTCAACACAAAGGACGTACATCCCACTGATCAAATGGAGATGCACAAGCAAACTGGTGAAATGATATCTTCCACTCTAACTAACACTGCCATGTCCTTATCTAAATTTTAGGTTTCTTTTGCAAATGTATAGTCATAATTGAAGATGGAAAAAGTGTCTTCCTTGGCCAAAGATAACAAGATCAAGTCTTTGGAATACTTGGTCATTAAGATAGGGTATGACCCTAAAGATGTCAATGTTTCTGAGGATATTATTAAAAAGAAGAACCTGTACATTATAGAATTGAGGAAACAGCTCAAGTTTCCAGCCACAGCAGATCCAATGACCAGTGATATTGAAGAGGGTGAAGCACAGAAAGTAGATATGATGAAATTGATCATAGACCAAAATATTCAGATTAGGCAGATGGAGGAAAAGTTGGAGAAACTAGTAAATGAGAAGGAAGACAGTCTGGAGATGGCCATTGTCTCCCTAGATGCTATACCTCTTTCTCAACTGCCATCAACAAGAGCAACCAATGCAACTACTTCTTCAAATAAAACTCTCGGTGTTGAACAGGTAATATAGACACTTCAAAACATGTCATTGTAGTCAAAGGAAATTGAGATTTTTTGGAAAGTGCAAAAATCCAAAGTTGAAGTTGCTCGGACTGTTGAATTGGAAAAATCCTAGAGACTGTTGGAAAGGTTGTGCCAGGTAGAGAGAGACACTTCAATTGGCTAGACCTTTTCCTAAGCCAAGGAAACTATGTGGATGAACATATTAGATTCTATGAATGATATTTGGCCTTCTATCCAAATCATATTTGAGTAGAAAGAGCTTATAGAGAAGGATACATAAACTATTGTGCAAGGAAGAGAAAAGCTGGTAGAGATGCCAATAGAAGCTGCTAATATAATTAAGTTCTTAAACTCAAAGTCTAGATATGAGCTAGAGGAAGTAGGATTCAATGACAAACTGCTACCATTTTGGAAGTCAAGAAAGTCTTGACAAAGAGAAGTATCATTGATCAGTTGGAGGAAAGGTGTGAAACCTTAGAGTTACAAGTAAATAGATTTACAAATAGGATTGAAGCCTTAATGCAAAAGGGATTGCCCAGTATCTATGTCATAAATGACAAGTTGATCACTTAGGAAGAGTATATCTTGAAGATGAAAGAAGTGGCTAAAAGCAACACTAAATTTAGTGGAATTAAAGGAAGTATGATAGCAAAGGAATTCGTAGAGACCATGTCAAATGATTTCCATGTGAAGAATGAGGTAAAATATATTTTTACTATAAAACCAACTTTTGCTAAATACACAGAGGTAGGTGAAATTTACCGCAGGGTAACAAAGTTAATAGTGCCAAATGAAAAGATGTGGGAGGATTTGGTTGATTCAATAGATTCAAGGATAACACAGGAGCAGTAAAATGACCATTTTAGCATAGTAACCATCACAACGATCAGTTCAACGTCTCAATACTATTTCGAGATGACGTAACAACTGAAACCATCAAAACAGGGCCATTGTTCTCTTCAGGAGCCTACGTGCCCTATCCTTCTTCCAGGATTAGATGATATAATTTGTAATTATGCTAATAATACATTGTTGGTTTGACAACGGTTTTCTAAAATATTTTTGTAAATTTTCATTATAAATACTTCATCTTTTGAGGTATTAAGGGTTAATTTCTGAATGTAATTTCTTTCTGCATATTGTAATTTTCAAAGCACTGGAGCATCAATAATACATGGACCTTTCACAATATTCATGTGGTGTTCTAAATCGTGATGTGTCTCTTCTGTCAATTTGTTTAAACATTGTTTTTCCTTTCTCTATTATTCTAAATTTCTGAATTAATCAATAGAAACTATGATAAATAGGATTTTTTACTTAGAGCACCCTATTTTGGTGTTGATAATTTTAATTTTTTTCACTGAAGTCAGATCAAGGAATTCTTAATTTCTCCTTGGTTTCTACTGACCTTACACTTCTTCTATTCCATAATTCATTTAATTTCTAAAAAGACATAGTTAGTAAAACCTAGCTTGCCCTGTGAGAACTCCTCTAAAAATTGATGCACAACTCCAGTTTAGTGTTGGAAATAATACTAAGGGGGAGAGGGGGTGAATTAGTGTTATAAAATCAATAAATTTTCATTTCCATACTTAGATTTATATACATTACTTCTGTTAAGGGAACCCGCGTGTACACGCAACTGTGTCTAATGCAACTAGCATATATCCAGTAAACTTATGATTCAATTAATCCATTAAAAGTTGATGTTTAATCAGTGCATCAAAACTTCATTAACCATATGAACAGTAAACAGGTGCAGTAAAACAGAACAGATCATGACACATAAGAGGCACACATGAACACCATGACGTAAGGTGGAAACCCAATGTGGGTGAAAACCACTTGCTACAATTCATCTCTATCTTCTTTTAATAAGAAAATTCTTTTCACAATATTTTTGTACTAGTGCAGTCTTATACCAGTACGCAGGCTTCTACCTACAGAAGGCTATAACCTTCTCTCATTCTCCAACTTCTCCTGGAAGGGAGCTACAACCCCCTTAGCTCTTGTACTAGCTGATGTACTAGTACATAAGTGCTTGCCTACATAAGGCTACAACCTTCTTTCTTCCTCCAGGTACCATGTTTCATATATTTTCAGACTAGATACTTATGGAACACAAAATCATAATCTGAAGGCCACATTTCATCCAATTTTCATACTAGACCCATCAACAACATTGAAGCTCAAAACCAATCACCATTGCAATACAACTATTGCATCAACCAATCACCCAATATTGAATCACTGAAACCCTGTAATCAAAACATAGAGCAGAATCCAGACCTCTACAACAATATTCAAAGTCAACTGTATCACCAAAAATCATGCATCAGAGTGCACAAGCTACTTGGAAGAGCCGAACCAGCGTGTATACGCAACTTCAACAAAGTGAACCAACATATATGTCATCAAATACTTACTTATAACTTCGTTGTACTTCCTGACTTCATACATACCAGATTATTACATACACAAGGATAATACATGTGTTAACAACCAAATCTAGTCCATTAGATCACATAAAGATAAGTCATTATGATACTGATCCATTCTTAGATCTCATCCATCAACACCAAAGCTAATCACTAGTAGAATACTGACACCAGTAAACATTCACCAGAACTCAGAACTTTGCATCAACAACTAGAACCACTTGTAACTTCAAATATCATAGTTCATATGGTATACGCTACTTAGATGTATCTAACTTGCGTATATACGTGCTTTTATCAAAGTCAACCACCGTATACATTTGTAAATATTCATTCATCATTTGCAGCTATTCCAGACTTGAGTTAGATCATAATATTTATGCGTCAGTATACAGATCTAGAATAAGCATGATCAAACCATATAGAGATGATTCATTCCAAGCCATAAGATCTCGATCCAACATTAGACCTTCTCCTCCATCAACCACTGAGATTCCTCCTTGGCTCAGATCAAGCAAAGCATCATAAACCCATAACCTACATACTAGATCTCACACTACATTAGATATTCGATACTTTCAGTGCAATTTCCCAGTGATCTCCTTCCCCTTTTATAGTCTTAGGCCTTACTCAATACTATGATCCAAAACCATTTAGAACCAATACTTGGGACCTAATACCTGGGTTCAACACTTCGGACGAGATACCATGGTCCATAACCATAGTTCCAAATACCAAGGACTAAATACCATGGACTAAAAACAATATTTCCCACATGTACGTGCCTTTCCTTGCATGAAAGTGCGTGCATATGCACATGTTCTTTTTGATCGGCGATCCCACATGTATACGCGACTTTGCTAAGTGGAACCTGCGTATATCTCTTTTTCATTCATCATGAGAGCCTAAACTGTGATTTAATATTGTTAACCTATAGTACTTTGATCTTCATCATCAAGGACAACACCTGTATCATAATGTTACCTTGCTGCACTGTGAACTATCATTTCCTTTTAACGGCCCTACATCACAACTACCATGTATCAATGTCACATCTGATATCTCTTGTGAAGATTCATCTAGTTACCATGTATAAGAGAGTTGTTTTGCTACAAGAGGGTTGCCATCAAGTACAACATATTCATCATAATGCCAACAATCTCCCCCTTTGGACTTGATGGCAACAACAACACCAAGTCACTCTCCCCCTTTGACATCAAGGGCAAAGGATGGACCAAGATGTTCTCTCCTTTGATATACATTCTGCTGTCCATACTCCCCTTGAGTAAATGCTAAAATCTCTGATTGAGCTCCCCCTTTGTACATGCCAAGATGTACCAATCTGTCCATGCTCCCCCTGAGCACATGCCGAGTCTGCAAAAATATTTTCCAAGAGAATAACACGACTCTACAACTCAACCAAGTGAGTATGACCTTCCTATCATATCACCAATGACTCATACATACATCAATTTACCAATCAAGTGGGGATATACCAATATTGACCCTTCCACCCAACCAAGTAGGGATACACCAAAAGCTTATACATGATAAAACAAGAACATTACATCATCCATCCTGTTATCACCTAGAACTGCAGTCACATGTACATAATGTTGTCCAAAAAATTTCATTGTCAAAAATGGGTGTCAAATGGTTGTTGTCCTATGTTTGTTACTTAGGGATCATGTTTTAGAAAGATATTGATGTGAATCATTTTCAAATACCGTTAGTCATCCTCCATCATGATTGTATGAGGCATGTCTTATCTTGTTTACGTCACTGGTCCTTTTCACATTTCCGCAGCGCAGTTTTATTGGCTGATTTTGCAGCGCAATGATATTTTAGCTTTTTCGCAGCGTGTCAGTAACCAGCCATTTCGTAGCGCATTTTGTTAATTTATAACTATCTGCGCTACGAAATCGCGGATTCGGGGATTTTGCAGTACAGATTCTTGAAATGTCATGTCTGGGGGGATGAGTCATTGTGTCCGTCTGTTTATTGTCAGTTGGCGTCCTTTCCAAGCGATTATGAGCCATCATTCCACCAATAGGTTCATAGCCACACACATAAAAATCATTCAAACGGTTTTGTAATGCATGGTAGTGTTATGATGTTTGTTAATGATGCATGAACTGACCCATTTGTATGATAAGACTGTTAAATTGCAAAGGAGCCCGAGTTTCTTCTTTAAAAGAACCTGATTGCAAGCGAGCCTGCGTTCCAAAATTTGAATTTGCCATTTGAGTTGAAGCTGGTGGTGTTTCTCTGTGCGAAAGATTTTAAAGCGAAATGGAGAAAAAGGGGCATCGGTCTGGAAGATGTCAAAGAACAGAACCTGAGGGA
>APFE031243705.1:398182-411202 GCA_000404065.3 Pinus taeda
ACAAGAAAGATGCACCTGGATCAAGTGGGGCTGAAAAGGTATCAAGAGTAAAGACCAGAAGTCAATTAAGCAAGGAGAAGGGAAAATCAGTAGCTGTTGAGGAAAGTCCAATATCAAAGGCTAGTTTGAGTGATTTTCTTGAGGCTATTGAGTTTGAACAGGTTCAACCAGTGCATATTGAGCCAATGCACATTGAGTTAACTCAATCATCACCAGAGAGCACTAAAAAATCAAAGGCTTCGAAGAGGTTAAGGTTTGATGAACCTAGTGAAGAGTTTGTGTTCAAACCACGAAGGCCAGTTACAAGGAAACAAATTAAAGAGGCTGAGAAAGTGCATGAAGAAGAGGTAGTTGTAAAGATGCCCAGAACAGAGGAAGCTGAACAACTGCCCAAAACAGAGGAGGCAGAGAAAATAAAGAAAAAACCTTTTACGAGAAAGCAAGCAAGAGAAATTGAGAAACAATCCAGAACAGAGGAAGCAAAAGAAATCAAGAAAAAAGGTTCAAATAAAAAAATCATCATTTCTCAAGAAGGAAATACTACATCTACAAAGGACCAGTGGGAGGCAACTGAAAGAGAAATGACTGAGATGGAGAGGGCCGTAGCTGAAATCGCAGCCATGGAAAAGGAGGTTGCAAAATTGAAAGCACAGCTAAATAAATTAGCTGCTAAATGAAATTGTTGATTCTGAGTAAAGTGCCTTTCTAAGTTTTGATCAATTTTGTTTAAGCTCCATCATTTTGAAGTCATCTAAGTCCCTAACACTTTTAGAAGAGGTCTGAAGAAGTCATGAGTTCAAGAAAAATACGCTTCAAGGCAAATACACTCTGTTTTAGCAAAAACAGCAGTTTCATAGCGCGCTATGAAACTGTTGTAGGTGTTGTTTTATGAGAAAAATGAGCAGTTTAATGGTGAGGTCAGCAGATTTTTGAAGGAAACGCCTAAGAAACATAAGGGATATCACATAAGGCTATCCTAGCTATTCAGAGGATGACAAGTGTGCCTTTTTGTAAAAGTAAAATTTTTGTCTCAAGTTAAACTTCTGTAAAGGTACTTTATGACCAATTAGGGTTTAGCAGAAATGGCATACGAGGAGTATTGTCTTGGTTTATACACATGATTATCGACGAATCTTCCAACGCATCTGAAATATGGTGATGCTCATAAATTTTGGGGTATTAAAGAACTGGGTCATGTTGCTTAGTTTTCGAAGGATGGTAGGAGACAGGGACCAGAAAAACAGGGGTTTTGATCCTAGTGATAAATGATCCATCAGCGCCTTCAGGTATCCAAAGTCAGCCTATTCTTTGCACCTATAGCTCAGTCATCTCAGCCTAACAAAAAGCAGACAGCTGTCAAAGATCAAGAAAAGAATCATGTTATGAGGAGAATGAAGTTAGAGTTTTAGTTTGATTAGGACTCTTTGTAATTACAGCTCAACACTTAGTGTATTTAATGAGTCTGTTAAAAATAGATAGGGATAGTCAATGGCAGTCATCGAGCTCCCCTCATGCTGGAGGAGGAAGCTCCAAGTAGTTAGACTCTTGTTTTTATATATAGCTGAAACTTCTATGTAATCAGGGTTGGACATTTTTAGAAACAGAGTATTGCTTTTGGCTTGTGTAAAAACTCCAGTTTGATAATATAATTTGTTGTTTATCTTCTCAGGATTCTTACAGTGTTTGAAATGCTCAAGATATGTGGTTTTGTCTCAATATTTAATGCTTTTTACAGTTGTATAAATACACAATCACTCAGAATTCACTTATGCTGCTCTGACTTCCTATGTGTATTTGTAAACTGAGGTTTCTATGGTATGATGTTTTGAGTATTTAAACATTGCTGCCCTGACTTCTATGCATGAACAGTGTTATATTTTATTGAATAGAATCAACTCCATAAGCCCAATGGAAGCATTTGTAATGTCTATCCAGCCAGCGTGTTTATTTAATTTACTTGTCAAGAGTTAGCCCTCTTATCAACAAACAAAATCAATAGTTTTTTAGAGAGAGCCCTCTCGGGCTAGGGAGGCTAATCCTTAGTCCAAAGATTGGTCTTTAACAGTTACACAGAGTCTATCTGATTAGCAGCCCCTTCAGAGAGTGATTTTGTGATAACGCATCCCAAGCATAGTGGGGGTAGAAATTACAGCATATGACCAAAAGGGATTCAACACATGACTACAATAGACATAGACAAACTATTACATCATGGGTCTTGATATGACCTTTACATTGAATGATATACATGACATTTATAACAGAGACCAAATACCTAAACAAGACCATGATAATCATCAGCAACTATCATACATAATGTATGATCTGCTCCATAAGCATCTGTCAACAACATCCAGACCAGCAACCTGTATATGTCCATTAGTGTAGATAACATCATCCTGTGACAAGGTATGTCTGCATCAATTCATCCTCTTGATCTTGAGCATTGTCATAACCTTCCATGAATCAATTCTGCATATGTCATACAAAATCATTCACATTATATCATATGTGAAAAACATCATAGTCATCACATCATCATCAAGATCTGCATGATCTTTTATACCATCCATGTATCATTACTCGAGAACATCACACATCTTATAAGCATCAATCAACATATGTGAGTATCAACCTATCATTATATAGGTAAGAACTCATCATCATCATGTCTTCAAATAATGCAACTTCATGTATCTAGCACACTGTATATATCACTATGTATCTAGCAAACCTTGAGCTCAAGATCTTTTGTCAAGACTTCTTGATATCATCAACAACAACAACCCTCAATCATGTGAGAACTAAGAACTATAGGAATCCTGCATCATAACTGTATTATATGATATTTATGCATATGATGAAAGTAGCATATGAGTGACTCATCATCAAGTAATGAAGTTGTGTATTCAAGCTTTGTACTTCTCCTTATCCTTACGAATATTTCCATGTAAGCAACATATATGCATCATCAGAGAATCAACCAAAAATCTGATCTGAACACCAACTATGTAACCCTAAGAATCATATGATATTTTGTCATGGACAACTCATAACCATATCATAGCAAGATGTATCATTTAGCCATATAAGCATCATCACCGAGGACTTCTAACCATAATGCCAACAATGCATTATTCAAAGTATAAGCTCCCCCTGAACCTATCCCATTTGTTTATTGTTAGATCTGATCATGCATATATCAGCAACAAGTATCAAGGCATCATCATCATCAGGTTAGGATCAACAACACTACTAAACATCTTATGAGTATCAAGAAAATTATAAAACAGAGCAAATAATGGACTGAATCATATCAGACCCTTTTTCTTGAGCCTGTCCCACTGCTTTTCCTCAAACTAACATGTACGTGACTGTGAAGTGACTAACTTGCAGATATACACGACTTCTCTTCATGAAACTTGTGTATGAGATTTAGAACAGTGAAGTTTCACACTTTTAGCTCCCTCTGAGTCTGTTATGTTTGTATATTGTGCTGTGCCACATCTTTCTTACTGTACTTCCTTCTTCTTCCATATCTTCAAGTGTGATGATGTTTTCTCCTTTTGGTATGGTTCCCGTACTTTTTTCTTTCATTCCTTTGCTATATGTCCAAGCTTGTTACATGCATAACATCTCATATGTTTCATATTCCTTCTATAGCAGTCAATGGCTTTGTGACCAAACATATTGCAAGAAATAAAATATCCCTTAAAGTACCTAGAACGTGATGATCTTTTTGTGTGATGGTCTTGAACCATTCTTCTTCTGCATCTGGCTGCAACATGTCCAAAATTATGACATACATAACATTCAACATTATTCAATTGAGGAAATGACCAACTATCTCTTCCATAGTTAGGAGTAAAATATTTTCCTTAAAGAATTTCTTTCCTTGGTTGTTGATGGGATTGACCTCTCATCTCCTTGTTGAGCATTTCCGATTTTGCATTAGAGTCCCTTGTCTTACTTTGTGAACTAGATTCACCTTCAACAGATTCATGAAAACCAAGGCCAATTTTGATAGCAGGAGACCTTTGACTACTAAGAATATCATCCGAGATCTTAGTACTATCTTGAAATCGTAAGAGCTTATCCTTTTCTTCTAATTTATCAGTTAGAATATTTGCCTCAATCTGATGTTGCTCTTCCTTTTCAAGATACTGCTTCTTCATGATTCCTTCAGCTTTTCTTCCTTCTTCCAACTGATGTCTTAATTCAAGAACTTCATTTTCTTGTCTTTCAAGAGCTTGGAGTAGTTCTTTATTCTGCTTATTTGATTCTTCAAGATATTCTTTTAGCGAGAGGATTTTAGTTTCAAGACTTTCATAGTAACTGGATCTTTCTCTAAGTTTCTTGATTGTTTTGCTCCTTTCATTTACTTCATTTCTTAATGATGTCACTTCAACTTGTAGCTTTTGACATTGATCTTCCTTTTCCTTGAGTTGCTTCCTTCCTCTAGTTGAGCTTTTAGTTTGGTAGCTTCTTCTTTGGAGGAACATTCCCTTTTGTCCAACAGATTTTGTTGATCTCTAATTTTGTCTGTAAGCTTTTTAAATTTTGCCTCTATTTGATATATTTCATCCTCACCCATAAGATAAAGTTCAGTTGTTTCGCTATCACGTTCATCATCTTCAAATGGATGGAGAAATGTATCACCAGAGGATAACAAACTCATACATGATGGTTATTTTTCTTGTTCATCTTCATTTTGAGGTGATTCTAAATCTGAAGTGTTGCTTCCACATATTCCCTAATCGATTCTCCCACTGTCATAGTTTCTTTGATATGTCTTCTTCTTCTAAGGTGCTTTCTTCTTTAGCTTCTTTCCAATTGTTCTACAGATCCCCTTCAAGCGATCAAGATTCTACCAAAGGACCTCCTCTGATACCAATTGTTGGAAATAATACTCAGGGGGGGGGAGGGGGGGGTGAATCAGTACCAAATCAATAAATTGTTCATTTCCATACTTAGATTTATATACACTACTTCTATTAAGGGAACCCACGTGTACACGCAACTGTGTCTAATGCAACTAGCATATATCCAGTAAACTTATGATTTAATTAATACATTAAAAGTTGATCTCTAATCAGTGGATCAGAACTTCATTAACCATATGAATAGTAAACAGGTGCAGTAAAATAGAACAGATCATCACACATAAGAGGCACACATGAACACCATGATGTAAGGTGGAAACCCAATGTGGGTGAAAACCACCTGCTGCAATTTGTCTCTATCTTCTTTTAATAAGAAACTTCTTTTCGCAATATTTATGTACTGGTGCAGTCTTATACCAATATGCAGGCTTCTACCTACATAAGGCTACAACCTTCTCTCATTCTTCAGCTTCTCCTAGAAGGGAGCTACAACCCCCTTAGCTTTTGTACTAGCTGATGTACTAGTACATAGGTGCTTGCCTACAGAAGGCTACAACCTTCTTTCTTCCTCTAGGTACCACGTTCCATATATTTTCAGAATGGATACTTATGGAACACAACATCATAATCTGAAGGCCACATTTCATCCAATTTTCATATTGGACCCATCAACAACATTGAAGCTCAAAACCAATCACCACTGCAATACAACTATTGCATCAACCAATCACCCAATACTGAATCACTGAAACCCTGTCATCAAAACATAGAGTAGAACCCATAACTATACAAAAATATTCAGAGCCAACCGTATCACCAAAAATCATGCATCAGAGTGCATACACTACTTGGAAGAGCCAAACCAGCATGTATATGCAACTTCACCAAAGCAAACTAGCATATATGTCATCAAATATTTACTTATAACTTTGTTGTACTTCCTAACTTCAAACATACCATATTATTACATACACAAGGATACGTGTGTTAACAACAAAATATATTCCATTAGATCACATAAAGATAAGTCATTATGATCCTAATCCATTATTAGATCTCATCCATCAACACTAAAGCTAATCACTACCAATATGAATATGCATAATATTGACACTAGTAAAAATCCACCAAAACTCGGAACTTTGCATCAACAACCAGAACCACCAGTAGCTTCAAATATCATATTTCATATGGTATACGCTACTGAGATGTATCTTACCTGCGTATATACGTGCTTTTATCAAAGTCAACCACCGTATACATCTGTAAATATTCATTTATAATTTGCAGCTATTCCAGACTTGAGTTAGATCATAATATTTATGTGTCAATATACAGATCTAGAATAAGCATGATCAAACCATATAGAGATGATTCATTCCAAGCCATGAGATCCCGATCCAAGATTAGACCTTGTCCTCCATCAACCACTGAGATTCCTCCTTGGCTCAGATCAAGCAAAGCATCATAAACCCATAACCTGCATACTGGATCTCACACTACATCAGATATTCAAGACTTTTAGTGCATTTTCCTAATGATCTCCTTCCCCTTTTATAGTCTTAGGCCTTACTCAATACCATGATCCAAAACCATTTAGAACCAATACTTGGGACCCAATACCTGGGTTCAACACTTCGGACAAGATACCATGGTCCAAAACCATAGGTCCAAATACCAAGGACTAAATACCATGGACTAAAAGCAAGATTTTCCACATGTACACACCTTTCCTTGCATGAAAGTGTGTGCATACACACACGCGCTTTTTGATCAACAATCCCGCGTGAATACGTGACTTTGTTAAGTGGAACCTGCATATATCTCTTTTTCCTTCATTCTGAGAGCCTAAACTGTGATTCAATACTGTTAACCTGTAGTACTTTGATCTTCATCATCAAGGACAACACCTGTATCATAATGTTAACTTGCTGCACTGTGAACTGTCATTTCCTTTGAATTGCCCTGCATCACAACTACCATGTATTAATGTCACATCTGATATCTCTTGTGAAGATTCATCTAGCTACCATGTATAAGAGAGTTGTTCTACTACAAGAGGGTTGCCATCAAGTACAAGATATTCATCATAATGCCAACATTTAGTTTATGGAATCCATAGCCCAATGGAAATAACACTCAAATCAATCAAACCTTTCAAACAAAACAAACAAGTACAATCATAACTAGCCTAAAATTTACATAAAGATCAAAGATAAATTAAATAGAGAGATCCCCCTTTGAAGCTGGCAGGGTTAGATCCTAGCTTCCAAAGTGGTTTTGATGTTTTCCTATGTGTTTACTCGCTCAACCTCAAAAACACAGAACGACAACATAGTGGCGACCATACTGGGGAATGAATAATTTTTAATCCAAAACATTTTTATTCACTAGTTTTTAATCAGTATTTCATCAAACAACTACTATATCATTATTGTGAAATACATGATCTAAGGTTGTTATTTTGTAGATATTTACTCTATCATTGATTTTTATTTTCATTTGCGTGATGATTTTTAATAGACCTGGATCCCAAAGGAATTTTCACTAGATCTCGCCCTAACCCTAATCCTACTGAATTTGTGGATAACCCTAAGAAATTGGTGAGAAAAAAAAAGTTTTACAGAGAATCAAGGTAGTAATAGCCCATTGTCTAGATTCAATTCTCTTCTTCAAAATATTCCTTTTTCAAGGTCTAATTCTATCCTAGAGAAATTTGAAACTATATAAGAAATAGAGTTTGATTTGCCTTTCCAGCATAATTTGTTTAGATCAAAGTCTGAGGCTTTTGTAGATCAAACTCTCATTGATAAAGCCATACTGCAACCATACATACCCCAAACCCAATTCTTTGAAACAAATCTTGATCTTGAATCCTCACAGCAATTTGACAAATTACAAGGTTTAGTTTCAATGTTGGATCAAGCTATTGAAGAATATTTTATTCAACAATCTGTTGAATTTTCTTCTTTGATAGTTGCATTAACAGCCTCTTTATCTAGTCAATCTTCCCAGTCTGTTCATCTACAACCTCCCAGTTCTACTCTTTCCATAGTTTCAACTTCCTCACTTGTGATCTCTCACACTATTATTCCTACTATCCCTGTAGTTATTAAAACTACACCTCCATTAGGTCCATCTTCAAGTCAATCTTCAAGAATAGTTATGGCAAGTAGGTATGCACCTGTAGTGTTACCAGGCTAGCTAAATTCTATGCCTGGAGATTATCAATCTAAAATTGTGACCTTTGATAACACTGGTGCTTATACTGCTCAGCAGCATGTGGATAGGATGAATGATGTGTTTGACCTCCAAGAAGTAGATGAATAGCCAACCTTGATAATTTCCATCAAACCTTTTTAGCTAGATGGGAGATCAAGAAAAATCCACTTCAACTCCTAAATGAATATAAAAGACAAAAAATAAAAACAAATGAGAGTGTGGAAGAATATCATGAATGGTTCAATATTGTTTACATCGCCATTCCATAAGACATAAAGCCCTCCCCTGGACTAGCTCTGATTGATTTTCTAGATGGTTTCAACGGAGACATGGAATATCAACTTAGAGAAAGAGACCCGACAACTTTGGAAGAGATGCAAGCAAATGCTATCAAAGTTGAAGCTAACATCTTAGCTAAGAAATCCAAACTAAAATTTGAATGCAGAGTAACCATAAAAGAAGAACCTTCTACTTCTGTTGTTGGTCATAAAATTGATAACTTAGTGATAGTAGTGAATTAGATGATCCAAAAAGTAAAGATTAATGACCAAACTCAAGTAAAAGAGAATCAAAATCCCCCACAAACTAGAAACCAAAACTTTAGAAGGAATGTTCCCCAAATTAAACAAAGAGAACAAAAGGGTCTAGGCCAGTAGGTCCGGCCTCCTTTTCAGGAAAATTACACAAATGATGAGGGGAAAATTGTGGAAGATTTGGAGGATAATCAAATAAACTTGATGGTAATAAGTGATGATGAAGCAATTTTCCTTACTCGAGAAGAGCAAGAACTTTTTCTCCTAGCCCAAATTGAATTGGATTCTAAAGAATCATATTAATATAAACAAGGCTTTGAAAATGCCATAATGGAAGTCCACAGGCAGTATAACCTTAGGAGTAAAAATAACCCGAACACTCTCAATACCAAAATCTCAAATAATCCTACTAAAAAGTCATATGAAAGTGAACTTAGGAAAACCACAGACAGTCTTCCTAGGAATACTGTGGATAATTTTGGTAAGAAAAAAGTAGAAATACTTGCCAAAAATGTTGTTGACAGTGCTTCTAAAACTACTCAAATAGAGGTCCCAACCACTAGTCGACAAAAAGAGCCTATGACAAAACAAATCATAGAACGATTTGAACTTCCCAACTCAATTAAGATTCAAACATCATTCAACATTGAGAAAGAACTGAAAAAATTGAAAATCCCTATTCCTCTCATAGAGTTCATAAGAAAAAATATGTACAGACCCCAAGTAACGAAAGCCTTAAACATTGGGGAAGACACCGACTCTGTGAATCTGAATGATGACCAACCTAATCTCTTATTTGGACTGGAAGTTGAGGGTAAACCACAAGAAGGAGGAGTTCCTCCATTCTGTGTTAACCTGAATATTCATGACAATATTCTCCATAATTTTATGCTAGATTCAGGTGCTATTGGCATTAGGATGTATGTATTGTACTTGATGGCAACCCACTTGTAGCAAAACAACTCACTTGTATATGGTAACTAGATGAATCTATAGAAGAGATATCAGATGTGACAGAATGCATGATAGGAGTGTTTACAAATGTGATGAAATGTAGGGCAGCTTCAAGGAATCAATTTAGAAAGTAACCTACTCAGATGGCAAATCACAGTATTGCAGGTTAACAACATAGAGTTACAGATCAGACTACACAGAATGAAGAAAGATAGGTATGTGCATATACATGCGGGTTCATTGTATACAAGTCATGTATATGTACACATGCACTTTCACAAAAGGAAAAGTGCATATACCTTGGAAAACTAATTGTTTGGTCTGAAGTATTTGGTCCATGGTATTTCGATCCATGGTATTGGTTTGAGGTATTGACCCGAGGTATTTGGTCCAAGGTATTGGTCCTAAGAGGATTTGGTCTGTGGTATTGAGAAAGGCCTAAAACTATAAAAGGAGGAGAAGATCATTAGGCCAAGTGTGCAAGTATCGAATATCTGATGAAGTGTGAGATCTAATATGCATGTTATTGGCTTATGGTGATGTGCTTGATCTCTTCCAAGGATGAACCGTAGCGTTTGATGAAGGATAAGATCTAATGTTGTATCAGGATCTCAAGGCTTGAAGAGAAGTATCTTTATGTGGTTTGATCATGTATCTGAATAACTAGTGCATTTTATAGTCTATAAATATGATGATCTAGGTATGGCTGAAGTCTGGAATAGTTGTAATGTTTAAGTCATCATTTATAGATCTATACGTAGGTTCACTTTAGAAAAGGAGCATATACACGTTGGTTCTACATATCAAAGCAACGTATACATCATAAATTTCATTTGCAGATATGTACGCTGGTTAGACTTTAGGAAAGTGCGTATGCATGCAGGTTTGACACATGGAAGTAGTGTATACCTTATAAAATATGTTTTAGTTGCTTTTGTTTACTGTTGCAGTGTTTTGGGTTCTAGCTTGGGTTCTGGTTATTGTATTCTAGTGATAGCATTCTAAATGATTAGATTGATGGGTTTTCAAAGTGGTTGATCGATTTGGTTGAGGTTTGTTCAAAAAGAGTTTGGTTGATGCAAATATATTTTATGATTGAATGATGTTGTTAATGGATCCAGTCTGAAAATTTATGAAATGTGGTCCCTGGAAGAAAAGAGAAGGTTGTAGCCTGTTGTAGGATGGAACCTATGTACTAGTAAACATATCAACTAGTATAAGAGCTAGGGGGTTGTAGCTCCCTTCTAGTAGAAGCTAGAGAACAAGAGAAGGTTGTAGCCTTCTGCAGGTAGAAGCCTGCATACTAGTATAAGACTGTGCCAGTATAAAAATTGTAAATGGAATTCTCTTATTATTAAAAGAAGATAGAGACAATTGTAGTAGGTGGTTTTCACCCACATTGGGTTTCCACCTTATATCTTGGTGTTCATGTGTGTTTCTTATGTGTGATGCTTTATTCTGTATTTACTACATTGTCTAATGAATTTCTGATATATTGGTTAAAGTTCAATGCATGATAATTTGGGTAAATCAAAAGATCTCTACATATACGTTGGTTGCATTAAGTACAGTTGCATATACACTTTAGTTTACTAAGCTGAAGTAGTGTATAGAAATCAATTTTGACAAATTAAGTTATTGATTTGCTAATACTGACTCACCCGCCCCCTCCCCCCTCTCAGTATTATTTCCAACAATTGGTATCAGAGCAGGTCCTTCATAAGAAGCTTGATCACTTGAAGGAAGATCCATCATCATGAGTAATCAAGAAAGCAGGGAACCCATCAAACCACCAATCTTTGATGGGAGCAACTTTGTTTATTGGAAGGTAAGAACCACAACTTATCTTCAATCTCTTGGAACAAATGTCTGGGAAATCGTGAAAGGAGGATATACATTTCCATCAGCAATTCCTATAGATACAATAGGTAAAAAGCAATATGAAACCAATGCTAAGGTTGTCAATACATTATTGGGAAGTCTATCGGAATCAAAGTTTGTCAAAGTTATGCAACCCAAATCAGCCAAATAAATATGGGACAAAAATGTTCTAACCTACGAAGGACACTCTCAGGTAAACATGCTAAACTGCAAACTCTCAGAATTCAATATGAAACTCTCAAGATGCACAATGATGAAAGTATAGCTAGTTACTTCTTACGTATAGATGATATTGTTAATTGCATGAAGAATCTGGGTGAAGAGATAAAGGAAGTTACCTTAGTTGAAAACGTTTTAAGATCCTTATATGCTAAATTTGAATCAAAAGTATCTGCCATAGAAGAAAATCATGATCTACAGACTATTACTATGCCACAACTTCATAGAATCTTAACAACTTTTGAGATGAGAAAAGGAGGTCCATCAGATATGAGAGAAGCTGCATTTAAGGCTTCAGCAAAAGGAAAACAAGATCTCAATGAATCAATACATATTTCAGAAGAAGAAGAGGAAGCAAACTTTGTCAAGAAGCTTCAATGGGGTTCCAGATCATTCAAAGGTGCAAATGTTTTTCCTGTGGTAGAGTCAGTCATTATGCTGCCAAATGTCCTCATAAAGATAAATATGATAAAGGGAAGGAATCTGCAAAATTGAATAGAAAACAAAGTGTAAGTAAAAAGAGCTACTATACTCATGAAGATAGCGATGGTTTATCAAATAGTGATGAAGATGAAATAGTAATTGTTATACGGGAATAATGTCCACATGGATGCTGTTATTCCCACTAAGATGGGTGGCTATCTTAGAAACAAACAATCAAAGTCTACTATTGATTCCTTTTATGAAAATAGATGAGAGGAAAACCAAGAGGGCCAACCTGAGTCTTGCGCTCGATTTTCTCTCCTTCTTGATAGAGTTTTGCCTGCTTGCTCTTTGTCTGATCAGCTTCAAAAGGACCTGTAGAATCACAACAACATACTACTATGCAAGAAACAAGGATCTAAGTTCATAAATAATGCAGGATCAGATGTGCATTAACCATATACAAGCATATATAAGCAAGTACACAAGAATATGGAAGGAAACAAGAATAGCTTTATTCATATAAAAAGTAGCAAGAAGATTACTACCATGAGATCTGACCCAGCATCATCCTCCAGCTAAGAAGTCCTTATTCACCTTAAGCAAAGAAAAATCACCCAACACTGTGAATGTACACCAGAATACCAAAAGCACTTCTCTATAAGTTACAAAATTCCAGCCCTTGGATCTTTGTGATGAGGGATCCATATATAGATGATTACAGAGAGGTGAGTCATCTTTTGGGATCTTGATTAGTGTCTTCTCTCTGATAGTTCCTGCTTCCACTTGGAAAATGAAGATCTCTTAATCATCCCTGGTCGAAAATGGAGTGGCAAGTGTCAGAGGGGAAGCTTCTAGAAGATTCCATGATCTTCCACCTCGCATTTTTGTCCTTGCCATTTGTC
>APFE031243714.1:0-10793 GCA_000404065.3 Pinus taeda
ACTAAAGGTCATAATTGTGCTGAGAAGAAATTATTCTACATAGATTGTGAAGAGGAAGAAGAAAAGAAGCAAGAAAGGTCAAAAGAGAGGATATACTCCAGGAACAAAGCCTAGATAAAGAAGAAATGAATCCAACCATATCTTGTAATGCATTGGTGGGAATTACCACTCCTCAAACCATCAAGATAGAAGGACAAATCAAGAAGAAAAAGGTAATAGTGTTGATTGATTCAGGAAGTACCCACAATTTTATTCATTGTAAGGTAGCCAAAAGAATTGAATTGCTTCCTATATCTAGCACCAGAGTGTCAAGTGATGATTGCAAATGGAGGAACAATAAATTGCTGTGGAAAGTGCCATAATATCAAGCTATCCATGGGAGAATATGTATTGACTAGCCCAATGCTTTCCATTCCAATGGGAGGTGTTGATGTTGTACTAGGAGTCTAATGGCTACAATCCTTGGGTACAATAGCTTTTAATTTTCAATAACTTTTCATGAAATTTTCTACGGAAGGAAAGGAAGTTGAATTAAGGGGTATTGTAGGGAAACCGGGAAATATAATCAGATCTAACAGAAAAATAACTACTAGAATGCATATGATGTTATCAAGAGTCTGAAGATGTTACTGGAGCTAGGTCCTAGGACTTTGTACTGATAGGAGCAATAGGTTTTAGTTCACATTGAAGGTGAATTTCAAGGTGAGCTATTTGGGCATTTAAGTTGGCCAGACAGGAGCATTGATATCACAACATATGCTTGATTTGATTTAAGGAAGAGATGATACCATTATGGTCTTCACGCTTCTCCTCCAAGACTCTTCCCTAACTATTATTCATTTTCTAATGGAGGACGATGGAGCTCAAGTATTGGCTCCATCTTCCAATGGCATGTCGAGGGTTAAGAACCCAATTGGATACCTCTTCCAAGATTTCAAAATTAGAATAAGCTTGAAATTCATTGTTGGTGAGGGATTTGTCGAGCTAGAAATTTTTTTCACAAATTTTGGTGGGGGTAGTAGAATGGAAGATAATTGAAGCTTCTTGGACATGGGATTGGACATGTGACTTTATCTCATAACATCTACCCCCAACTCTCAAGTGATTGTGCATTCAATGTCAGTGCATCTTACATGAAAAGGAGAATAACCAAGTAAGAAAGATATCCCACAACAACACGTGATTGACAGAAATGCATTGGGAAGGTCAAACAAAAGGAAAAACCAAAAGGCTTTGGGAATTATGGGTAGCCCAAGCTAACAAATAGAGAATAACCAGTAAATAAAAAGGACGGATGGAAAGCTACTCCCAGGGTCATGGGCTTGGTAGGAGACATTTTAATGAAACCTACAATTCAACCCAATGGAACTTAAGACATAGCCATCAATATCACACTAGAGAGAAATATAACTATAAAAGGAAATAATTGAGCGAGATGAGTAGGATATAACCATGATATTCCCAACTGACTTAACATGAACCAGTGAATTGATGTACATTGAAGATAGGATGACACCACCAACTACTTCAACATCTAACTTCAGTGTAGTCTATGTAGTCCTAAACTATGAATCCTCTATGACCCTAGAACATATTACTAAGCCAATATCCAGCATCACATGTGAGTAGCTAGTGCCTCATGACTCATACGCCAAGTTGTCTTGCATGTAGGCACATGTCACTTCCACTCCATTGCCAAATATAAACGACCATGTCTCTGAAAAATCTCGTGAGTTATTCCATGGATCTCTAAATGTTTTTCTGCACACAGACCCATCATTTTTGGGTAGTAGAGGAACTTGTCACACCAATGGTGGGGGAAGTTCCCAAGTACACTAGAAAAGTTGGAGAGTAATGTCTCTCCTCACAAAACAATCAAATAAAGAAATACTCGACATTGTAATGAAGGTAGTAACAATGGTTCAGGTGTGTACTGCATGGGGTGAGCTAGCTATGCCAACCCCTTCCACTAAATGTTTCTAAAATTTATATATGTTTAAATTAGATATCAATTCTTTTTATAATGAGTAATAATAATAATAATTGAAAATAAAATTGTTATCTAATTAATTTTTACAATTTCTTAAAAAATATGTAATAATATTTTAACCATGCAAATTCACCCCAACTTTCTTCTGGAGATTCTTAAATTGTAAATAGACTTTCTTATATTACCATGAGACAATACTATGACTTATCAATACCACATGCACAAAATATCATAACTCAATTCATGTGACAGTTCATACCACATTTTTTTTAATTAACGAACTTCAATTAAGGACACAAAAAATAATAACTAATTTGGAAATAAATTTTAGCCTTTGATTTGTGTATGCTACTAAAAATATTCTATAATATTCTATAGTGGTTAAACTACTACCATCCACCTAATAATTATTAATAATTAAATTAAATTGTGGAAGCCCAATTCCAAAATAGACATGTCTATTGACATAATTAATGTTGTGAAGATTTATGATTAGTTTGTCTATTTTTTATTTTTTTTTATTTAAATGTATATTTTATTTTTTTATAAATCAACTTAAATTTGAATATATTTCATTTTCTAGTTCAATAAGGCATGGGTATGATTTGTTGGCTCAAAATTTTATATTATGTAAGTAGAGGTTTTGAGTTAATGGCAGCACCATTAGAATTTACAAGAAGTTATGGAGAACATCCCCTTCCCTAAAATGATATTAGTTAGCTTGATAGTAACCTTTTGTGGACAATACCTTTCTTGGACACCACCTATTCCTATTCCAGAATAATAGGAATTATGTCAACAAAATAATGAATTGCAATCAATTTTTTCAGCTTGATAGTAACCTTTTGTGGACAATACCTTTCTTGGACAACACCTATTCCTATTCTAGAATAATAGTAATTATGTGGACAACATAATGAATGACCTAGTTTTTTTTAGGATGCCTTGGGGTCCAGTATATAAATGGCTAAGAGAGTGCTATTAGTTATGCTTTATCTTACTGGTATGGGTTAGACCGTGTTATAAACTAGATATTTTTTCAAGTGTATTGGAATCACATTGTATTATAAACATAATTAAAGACTTTACCAAGAGGCTTTCCATGAAACTGCTAAAGCTCTTGATAAGTGGATAAGTAAACCATTGTTAATGAAACTTATGTTTTGGATTCATTCTAAAGTACCTATTAATGTGATATTGATAAATACAAATTGAAAAATGAACATCTCCCTTTGCTATTATCAAGTGTTAAAATCCACAACAACATATCCATCCTATCACTGTGAAAATGGAAGCCATTTTATTTTGCAATTTCTTTTTTAAAGTCATTGTTTTTCCACTTTTTTTTCCTAAATATTACTTATTCACTATTAATAATTCTTTGATTTCATCCAAAATTTTAAAACATCAGTGTAGTGAATAGTAACTCCACTTATACCTCCCTCACTATTGGCTTGTTGAGCACACCAACATCTACCATGAATACCACATTCTCTAGTTACTACACAATTTTTTTTACATAAAATGAAATCAAACTTAACATTACTCTCCCCACCCCTTCTTTAATTATACGATGAAAAGTGAACTTGTATCCATCCTTCTCCAATAGAGCATAAGGATTTCAAATTACATCTCACATAGCACCTCTATCACATTTCCATGACATTTTCAAGAGGATACGGGGAATCTTCAAGGTTAATACATCATAAAATATTTTATCTTCATTGTAAAAATAAATTTCATATTGTTTTTGTATAGTATTTTTGTGTCCTTTTTTACACTTTGCTATTGTAGATTACAATTCAGATTTAATATATGTATAATTTCATTAGAAGCTAAATTCTTTGAACTACCATGGTCAACCACAAATTTACAAAACTTACCTCCAATTTTACACTTAACACAAAAAATTATCTTCAATTGCTTATGTTATATGATGACCTATTTCTCCAAATGAAATAAAATTACTTCAACATCAAATTCTCACCACCATTAGTTTTCATCAGAATAATGACTTATTTTCTATTCTTGACTCCATTTCTTCCACATTATTGGTTCTTCTCTCTTTTTTTGGACACCCATTGGCCATATGGCCTTCCCCTCACATACTTTTAAGGTTTTTGTTTTAAATTTCCATCTTATACATTTACTTATTTATGACACCACATTCGGTAGTATCATATCTTCTTTGTTGATCCACAATATTGCTTCCATCACATTTTTCAACTTACCTCTCTTAACGTTTACCTCTCTTTACTTTATATTTTTCTCGTTTTCTCAACAATTTCTTTTCAAACTCTCATGCTCACTTAATAAGCCTCTACCACTAAATAAAAATTAAAGTCATTAAACCCATGTTGAATAGTTAACATAAAATATTGACATACTTGGGAATGGATTCCAAAAGTTTTTCACTATGTCTAAACCTTATACAAAATCTATGAAATTCATTAAAATATTCATTTTTAGTATTTTTAGCTACCTCAAAATTTCAATCTTCTAAATAGATTTAAAACATGTAATGTAAAGGGATATTTTTTTCAATTTTTTCATCAGCTTATCCTTGGTTTTAATATTCTTTTTATCACCACTTTCTCTATACAATTTATTCCACCACATAGAACTATGCATATCTAATTTTGCATAAGAGAATTAATCCTCATAAAGTTTTTGATAAAATTCAAAGAAATTTTTCCATTTGTTCTCATATTAATATTTAGACATCTAAAATATTAATATTTAGACATCTAAAATATAGAAGAATTTCTATGTGTAGGTTTACCTCTAATACACATGATTTATATGATGTTTTTTACACATGATTTATATGATGTTTTTTGGCTCCATTGTTAATTGTTCTTCTAGTTTTTCTCTCAGATTTTCTCTTTTTGCTTCGTCATCACCATCATCAAGAATAATATACAAAATATCTCTAACGTATATTTCCTTAATGACATCGATTCTTGGGATCATCATCCTCGCTATTGTGCAAGTTCATAAATGTTTGTGTCCTCTTCTTTATTCCGTGACTTTAGTTATGTTTTGAGATATTCTCATACAAACTATCCACTTCACGAACATTCACAAATTATTGAATATAAAAAATGTGACAAAACCATAATATCAACTTACTTTGTGTCATTTAATCTACTTGAGATAAATGGATGATATTTTCTATGATGGAAAGTCTTTCGAAGAGGGGATGTGGAACTCTTATTCATTCACATGTCAACCATCTTTCATTTGTGTCGTGTACCTACTAAAACTTTTATTCTCTATATGTTTGTTAGCTTAATTTACAATCATGGTTGATGTGGATATAATTTACTTTAAATAAATGGATAATAATGTCCATGAAAGCAAGTCTTTTTCAAGATGGGATGTGGAATTCTCATTCATTCACATGTTAGAAAAGCATTATTTATGTCATGTAACTAGAATTTTTTGGTTTTCTGGTTGAACTTTATCTTTCATAAAATCTGGTTTGGTTTATCTCCACAAAGAAGTGGAAATGATAAGAGATGTTGTTTCTAGTTTGGTTTATCTCCCCAAAGAAGTGGAAATGATAAGAGATGTTGTTTGGTTTATCTCCACAAAGAAGTGGAAATGATAAGAGATGTTGTTTCTTTTAGTCTCCATTGTGGTCATTCCTCTCACACTATTTGACCACAGCTCTACACTACCCTTCTTCATGGGCTCTATACTCCATTATACATTATCCTCCCTGCATGATTCCATCATCCACTAACATGAGTTTAGGTTGCCTTTGTTTGTTGTGGACATTGATTTGATAGTTATTGAATGATTATTTTTCAAAGGACTTTAATCACTATCACTTTCAACTATTTCATGTACCAGTTTCAAGTAGCCTAAGAGCACAATAAACCTCAATCAAAAATCAAAATTTAAATAAGAAAATAATGATTTGAAAATGGGAATTTTTTTTTTCATATATGTTAACTTTTCTAAATTAGGGATGCTCTAATTTCTTATTCATTCCACTCAAATTGTTGCATGTGCTACCGTTTATATGAAAATTTTGATGAGCTAGATGCTTCAAGGGAGAGCATGGCGTGCCTTTCTTGTCATATCCTTAAGATGTAAGAAATTCCGGTTATTCCTTTTTTATACAATTGCGAGATTACACAAATGCTAATGGTCAGGATCATTCTTTAAAAAAACCTTTGGCATTATGGATAATATCGTTATCTCTTATAGCACGAGAATTAAGAACCTTATATGTAGAGGTAGTATTGGACATATTAAAGAGATGGAGGAAGTGGGATTTTATCCATAGTTATTAGCATGAAATATTATTATCAATAAAATTTAAGAGGATAATCGATACAATTCTATATTATGAGTAGCTAGATCATAGTGGGAACATAAACTATTTGAAGCATACATTGATTTCATTTTAGGATTGTCCAACAACATTAATATATTTATATCTACCATTAGAAGAAATCAGCTCAACTATGGTGTGAAAATAACACCATTAGATTCATCCATGAATTGGGATTACATATTTGAAGTGTTTTTTTCACATTTTAGAGTAGTTTGTGTCTCTGTAACCATATTTTAAAACATGGGCTATGTTATATTGAACAAATGTGAATGTGATAGATTTTTTTCTTCGAAATTAAATTCACATAAACAAATTAATTGGATTCATTTCTTATTCAAAGACTTCATGGTTCATTGAGAACTTCTATAAAGTGCATGGGCTAGATACCTATCATCTTAATCCTTCATGAAATTCTTAACTTCTAGTTAAAAAATCACAAATAAAAATATCCTTGCATTACTAAGTCAAGTCTTATCACCTCTTATTTCTAACCTCTTAAGGCTTCCAATTATAAAATGTGTCAACCATCCAATACTAGCATTTTCATGCTATGTAAGTTTTAAACAACACATCTTATTTCCAACCTCTTGACATTTCAAATTGGGAAGGAACAATATCTTACCAAATACCCATATAACTTTAGAAGGATAAAATAAACACTTTTGAGAGAATGTCATAAGTTCCTTCCAAGTATAACATAATCTAACATACAAAGGATTTTAAACTCTTAAGTATTTTCATTGCCAAATCAGTGCCATCTCGAAGCATTTAATTGCCAACTTCAAATTAAATGTCTACTAAGTAAAAACTCCTCCAATCAAACTATCAAAATGATATTTAGCCTTCTTAAGGAAGCCATGAGATACACAAAGTTAAAGTTAAATAACTTTTCGCTACTCTAGTATGGGGATTTCTCACTTCTACTTTATTTTAAACTTCAAATTTTGATTAGTTTAAGTCTCCCCACTCAACCTCATCCTAGTCCAATATGTATTACTAGCTTAATTTTAAAAATCATGTTATCCCATAAATACAATTTCATATATTTAATTATTTTTAAATATTAAGAAAAAAAACAATATAAACTTACCATAAAATCTCTCTTTTGTCTGAGAAAAGAAGAAAATCAAATTATACATTTTAAATAAAGTTTCAAAATTTCAAAAAGAAATTGGAAAAACATACTACAATATTCTAATGTCTATATTAAAGCTAAAGTTTATTTTAGCCATAAATAATATGGAAATTTAGATGAAATGTTATATTTACTGCTAATTTTGGGGAAATCTCACGGAAACGGATCTGCAGCCATGAACTCTCGCGCGTCCTCCTCTCTCATACTGCACCCTGGCTACAAGGGGTGGGAGTCTTTGAGTATTAGTAGATCTAGAGGTGGAGCAACGCCCTCCTTCACGGCCTAGAGATCCAGTGTCTGAGCTCTCTAGCGAACTGTCCTTGTCCCTGTCTCCTTGAGTCATTTGGGTTACAAGGGGAAGGAAGAAAATGAAATAGAGCACCGAGGGACGATAAGAGGCGATGGAGACCACAAGGACGAAAATATTAGCTATCTAGAAAGTCCCAAATCTAGATCTTCCATGCCTATGATGTCCAACCCCTTCCACGAGGCGCCGACAGCTGGTTCAAAACAAAAAACTGTAGAGATAAGAATCGATTGCGTAGGCAAGGGGCATGTGGGAAACAAAGAAGCAACAATATTGATGGTAGTAGATGGGGCTTTCGTAGGCATCTTCAAAGTGACCGTTCAGCCCCATGACCAAGGGCACAGTGCTAGATCTATTAGCCTATATGCTACAGGCTTTGAGATCTGGGATGGAACACCCCTTGCGCACCTTAGCCATAACCCTGAGTTTGGCAATGTTGCCCCTGCATGGCTATTACATGGATCTGGGTTGATCCTACTTTCTGTGGAAGGGAGTATTACCTATAGATCCACTTTTGATCTGACAGATTCATCATTCAGAAGTCCGAACGGGTCACACCAAGCCCAGATCTGGAGGCCTGCACGTGACAAGTCATTCTTTCATCTCGGATTGTAGCCCTATAACATAGAGAAAGGAAAAACTTGAGCAGAGCTGCTGGGAGATTGGAAACCCCAAATACTTTCCTCAACCCTCACAGATCATGCACCAGATCTGCCAAAAATGGAACTTAAATGGCCAGGTCAAGCAGACAAGCAAATCGAAGGCAACCAAGTAGGCTAGAATAGGACGAAGTACTGCAAGAAAGCGACGGGACAACTAGATCTGATAAATTCAGACAGCGGGGTAACAGACATCGCAACACTGCAGATGGAAACATGCCCAAAAAATAAGGACCCGATACAAATCTTCATTAAAACTATGGAAGGCAATACAGCTTGGTGGAGGATCTAGGAAGGAAGGAAGATCTAGGAGCTAAAAGACAAGATCTAAAACCAACTTGGAATTCCAGCACATCGGCAAAATCTGATATGCTCAGGTCACAGCCTACAGGACAACCTCACACTGAAGGACTACGGCATCAGCACAGACACAACCATAATAATTAACCTATGTTTGAGGGGAGGAAGTGTTGGAACCAGCTCCAAAAGCACAGGCTCCTTCAAGGAAGCAGACAAAGGTAAGGGTCAAACGCATGTAAAATCTACAACACCAGTGGAGCTTCCAGGGCCCTACATAGTGGAACAAACATCTGTGAACCCTACACTTACCATTGTCATGCCTGAGGTAAAAATCATGTTTACAGATATTTATTCCAATTCAGTCATATGTAGATTTAATGGATTATGGCCAACATCTGATGTCTTACACCAATGGATATATGAGGCCTGGTCACCAGACTATGAGATCTACTTATGCCCAAAAGGGTTATTTATAGTCTGATTCAAAATAGAACAATAAAGAGAATACATACTCAACAAAGGGTCATGGTTCTAGGGTAATGCAAGACTTTTTATGACCCCATGGTTCTCAGAATTTAATGCCAATACAATGGTGGTATCAAAGATGCCCGTGTGGGTCAGGCTGCATAATCTCCCGTTATATTTTTGGCATAATAAAGTATTAATTGCCATAGGGAACACTTTGGGTAAATATCTCAAGACTGATGAGGAAAGACTCTAGAGGGATCTTAACATTCGCCAGGATATGTGTCGAGGTAGATCTCAGTGTGGGCCTACCAGATAGCGTCAATTTTAATTTCAACAACACACAATGGAACAACCACTAGATTATGAAAACACAGATTTCCGATGCCGTGGATGTCTACAAACAGGACACCTCCACAGTGCCTGTCCTAAAGCAAAACAACCCCCCAATCGGAACAAGAAGCAACAGAAATAGCTAAAAGGATGGAAAAGTACAACCCCCTTGGAGGAAGAAGTAGAAAATGCAGCAACAACACTATAGCAAGCAGAAAGTGAGGATCAAAAGAATCAGAAGAGCTCTCCAAAGGAGGAGGAAGACCCCAGCAAACAAACTCAGTATAAATCAGTCCAACTATTAGGAAAGGAAATAACGGGAATCAAGCGAAACCATGGATTAGAAGGATCTGAATCTGACAAAGACACTCCCTCTGAAAATCAACTTTCCATTCTATCGGCCAACCCAAATACTGGAGGTTGGCGTAAGCTAGAAAAGAAGAAGGGGAGAAAAGAACCATAGTCAACCTTTTACATATTGTTATTCTTTTTACTTTACTTTTTTTCTACCCAACATCCTGTCGAAGCAAGTTCAAGCCATATGCATATGCTTTGATGCATCTACAAAATGTAATTTTGTCATTATGAATAAAATTACGACTTTTTCCATGGGAAAAAAAAAAATGTTATAGTTACTGAAAACTTTAGACAATTTCGTAATTCTTGCGACACGATAGGACGTAAGAGGTTTCGTAGAAAGATCCTTTAAAACCTTGACACCAAAATCCTTGAGAGAAATATCACCTTTTATAAAATAATGATTTGTATTGGACATCATATAATTTAAAGAAAGAAATGTGTACTACATTTATCTAATATGATCACATTGAAGCCCAAATCGATTAACCATTTCAACCATGTTCTATCATTATGCAATGTTGCAAAAGAATATGTGCCTAGACATGGGGTGTTGCATTAGGTTGAGGTCTAGTATGCTTTCATCAACTTTGATCACCATAGATAAACATTTTGAGCATGTGTGTGATTTCCTCTAGCTCATGCATTGAAATCAAAAAGATATGACATATGAAAGGAGTTTTATTTAGTGTGATTTTTTTGGATTTTCTGATGCTGGAATCCGGTGGAAAAATTTGAGGTGAAATCTTGATTTGTGTTATTTAAACTGGTTTTTTGACTGTATATATGGATTACACCCTCAAAAACCCCTATGGCACTTCGATTGTGCAGGGATTACCATCAAGATTACGATTTCAATAAATTCCTGCCGGATTTTAGAAAAATTACACTGGAAAAGC
>APFE031243725.1:0-11840 GCA_000404065.3 Pinus taeda
CACATAAAACACATATACACAGATATTTTCCCCTGGATCCCAAAACTGGGACTACCAGCTTGATTTTTCATTATATTCATTTCAATGTTACAATACATATTTATACATGCCAAAGCATCCAATACCATGGAGCAAAAACCATCGTGTCCAAAACCATGGACCAAAAACCATAGGTAGGTCCGCCCAACCTAATATAGGGTCTAAAAAAAAATTTCCCGGGGGCTCTACCCCAAACCTTGTAGAGGAGGGCTACTCGCCCCCCTCAAACCCCCCCCCCCGCTGTGCAACGAAGGGGGGACTCTGCCCCCCCTTTAACCCCCCAGTTCACTACGTAGGTTAGTCGTGGAAACAATATAACACAACCCAACAATCTTTTCCCTTCAAATTTAATCAAAATTGGCTTAAGGATTGGTAGTTGGTTGATACAATTCACAAGGATTGGCTCTCATCATCTCTTGGTATTGAAGCTTTAGGTATGGATGGTATTTTCTATAATGTTAAAGCTCTAAAGTTAGTAGTCTAGAAATGGGTGTATGTTAAAAAAAGGGAGATGTTTAGGGACCTTATTGAAATCGATAAGGATATTGAGAGACTATATGATCTAAAGGCCCTAGGCTACTTCTCGGAATGTATCAAATAATGCCTCATAGATCTAGGAAAGAGAAAAAACAAAATTTTAGTGGTTCAAGAAGAAGAATGGTATATCAAGAGCAGAGTGTTGTGGGTGGCTAAGGGTTCCAAACAGGAGAACTTAGAAAGGGAATCGATATGGTATTTCAAGCAAATTCAAAGAGCAAGGGAAGGATTCAATGTGCGTAATCATATGGGTTGTGTTAATATATTTCCAAATATGATCGATGAGGAGCTCAAAGCATTAATGGAGAGGTCAGTTTCCAAGGAAGATATATTGGGAGTTCTTAAAGATTTGACAAAGGATAAGGGTCTGGGGCCAGAAAGTTGGCCTGTGGAGCTCTTTCTATTCTTTTAGGATATCTTGATCAAAGACCTAGCTACCACGGTGGAAGAATCTCGACGGATGTGATCAATATTGAGCTCAGTGAATTCTACTTTTATCATGCTTATCTCTAAAGTTGAAAATCCTTCCACATTTTCAGCTTATCGCCCTATATGACTTTGTAATACAATATATAAACTGATATCAAAATTGAATTCTAACCGAATTAAACCTATGTTATCAAAGCACATCTCATCAAAACAATGTTGTTTTCTGGATCATAGGCAAATCCATGACATTTTTGCAGTAGTACAAGAGTGTGCACACTCTATCAAGTCTAAGTAGCTTAAGGCATGTCTATTGAAGATATATATCATTAAATCCTACGATTGCATTGATTAGGAGTTTCTTAGGCTAATTATCCATAGATTAGTTTTGGGGTCTAGATAGTCTATTTGATCATGGCATGTGTCATGTCGGCACACCTGGCAGTTATCATTAACATGCTCTCGTCGTATTTGTTCCAGGTGTCTATAGGCTTAAGACAAGGTTGTGTTTTGTCTCCACTATTGTTCTTGATTGTGATTGATCGGTTGAGCAGGAGCATATGGGAGGCTAGGTCTAGGGGGATTATTATTAGATGTAGGATATAAAGGAAAATGAATCTGACTCACTTGATGATTGTTGATGACATTATTATATCCGGGAAAGTCACCCATGAAAAATGGAGGGATTTCCATCACATTTTAACTAATTTTGAAGTATTGGGCATTTTCATGAAGAAGGGGAAATATTCTCTTATAGCATTAGATCATGAGATTATATCAATGCAAGATATTTCCAACCTATTCGGGGTTAAATCTATTCCTTTAGATAATGGATTTAGATACCTGAGCTTCTTCATTAAGCCAAACTGTTATGCGATAAGTGATTACAATTGGTTTTTGAAGAAATTTGAGAAGAGACTGAGATCATGGTTGTTCAAATGGTTATCCTTGGGTGGGTATCTCATCATAATTAAGGCAGTGTTGCAAAATATCGCTATTTACTAGATGCATATTTTTAATCTTCTATCTGTTGTCATCAATAATATTAAATCTATCACTGCATATTTTCTATGGGCCAACTCTAAAAATTATAGGAAATTCCCCTTGTAAGCTTAGAGAAATTATCCAGACAAGTGAATCTAGGTAGATGGCGTATCAAAAATATGGAAATCTTCAATTTGGTGATGACTATAAAAAATTATGAAGGGCTATTAGCGAAGAGGGAATATGGAATCAAATTATAAAAGATAAGCACTTAAGGAACCATTCATTGGTTAGTTGGATTAGGGAGGGAGCTCTTGAGAATAAAATGGAATCTATGTCATGGAGAAGCCTTATGAAAACTAAACAATGGTTTCTTCGTAACATTAGATGGGAAATATGCTCAGGTTTTATGGTAGAGATTGGCCTGACAACCATCAAAGGGATGCAAAACCCACATTCATTGTCTCAACCACTTCTTGAACTACTATTCAAAAATGGCTTCTTCAAGTTGAAAGATGTTTTTATAAACAGAGGCCCATACATTCAACAATCATCTTGGAGAATGGAGGGAAGCATGGGTTTCTCTTGTGCTTTTGGTGAAGAATGGAATGTGTGTCTTTTTCATCTAAATATGACTGGAATCACATTGGAAACAAAGGATGATAGGTTGTCATGGAATGACAACATGGTTAAGGATCAAATAGAGGTAAAAGGGATTTACCAATACTTGTCACAGGGAAACAAGATGGATTCGAGTCTAAGTTGGTTTCAGAAATCATGGAGTTGGGATATCTCTCAGAATCTTAAATGCTTTCATTGGTTAGTGGTCCATGAGAAAATCCTCATGTGGGACAATATGATCAAAAGAGGCTTCCAAGGGCCTAGCAGATGCGCTCTTTGTCAAGCTTCCTCAAAATATGTTTCACATATTTTTCTTATGTGCCCATGTGTTGTTATTATCTGGACCGAGGTCCTTCACATTCTTCATCTCAACACATCATGGAATCAATACTCTATTGGTGCTTGTCTATCACAATGGTTTGTAGAGAAAAATGATTTTATATCTCTTCCTTTCTACATAATATGGGGCATTTGGTGTACGAGGAATGCTAAGATTTTTGACCAGAAAGATTTGGATTCTAGGGGGTCCAGTATCAATATTGCAACCTTTTTCATGGAGAAGGGTCATGTAACAGAAATGGTTTCAAATCGAAGATGTATTTTTAAGGATATATGGAACAAGTTACCGACTAGTTTCTTTAATGGGGCATCGTCATTGGGGAGATGCAGAAATTGGATGCTAATTGTGATGAGGCCTAAATATTTCTACAAGTTTAATTGGTTTAGCAGTCATGGATCTAACACCAACGCAGAGATGTTGGCATTGTAGGGCATACTCTTTTGTTCCAAGTGGTTGGAAAATGTTGCGATTGACATTTATGGTGACTCAAAGGTGATTTTCGAATTGGAAAATCAAATATCTACTCTTGATGCTCTAGATCTCACTCATTGGTTGGATATGACCCACTCTTTGATCATGTATTTCGTTAGGATTTTTGTCTCACAAATATTCTGAGAATAGAACAATGTTGTTGATTCTTTATCAAAGGAACATTGTATTTAGTTGCCTTGAAAGATTAAATACTATGTTTTTTGTAGAGGCGCATTACAGAGGTCAGGGTATATAGACATCTAAGGGTAAGCCTTTCACTTTTTTTAATTTTTGGTATTAATTTTTGTTGTGTGAATATTTAGGATTAATGTTGTTTGGCTCTATGCTTATTTTAGTGTATTGGGAAGACGCTTAGGGTAAAAAACTGTTGCAAAACTAAAAATAATAGTCGATATTCTTATTCAAAGGTATAAAGGAAAGGTGAACCTGAAATGTATACTATTGATATGATAAAGACAATGTATAAGTTTCATTTGTGTTTATGGTTTGGTTACGTCAAAATAAGATCTATGATTTGTGTAAACTTTCTTTTTGAATGAAAATTAAAGTTTGTTTTTTTTTTGTTGAAAGAAAAAACTACATAACAATAAATATTGATCAATATTGTACTAGAGATGTGAGATAGATCTCAATAACCAATGTTTACCTTCTAGTGACTACATATTAAATGAATGAATGAATGAGTGAGTTTTTAATGTTCACTAGACTAAAAATAGTCTATGGGAAACACTAGCCTCCATGCTTTTCGCCTTTTGCAATTCAGAAGTTCTCTTATCCAAATTGATGATGAACTGGCCCATCCTTCAAACAGTCCCCTCGCTAAAAATATAATGCCAAAAAAAGTGGCTAACATATTGCCATAATTGTCCTTGAAAATAGGTTGAAGAAAAGAATTAAATAAATTAAACTGTAGAAATGTTCCTTGCAATTTAATAAACAAATTAATATTGTTACAAAGAACCTATTACCACACTCCCATCATGGAGAAGGTTAGTTCCCAATCATACCCATACTTTCAATTTTGATCATCAATTCGATGTGATGACTCTTTAATTTTGATTGATTATCTACATTGATTTGTGAAAAGATTTATCTCCAACCAACACAATGGATAAGGGTTTATTATGATATATATGGGATGGTCATAATGGATCTTGTAGAATTACTAGATATATTCTTATTTCCATTAATGCACAATGTCCCTTATTTATCTCTTGTTTTCTTAAACATTCCTATTGAATTTGAACTCAAATCACAAATTAAAACTGAATTCCCAGACTCAGAGTTGATATTCATTCAATTCTGGGAGTAAAGTCATATAAATAGAGTTAATTTACTTGAATCGGTAGCAGCAGAGGTTGATGCAATTACATATATAGAGCCAACAATAGGAGAAGTATAAGTGTAGATAGAATAATTTCTTATATAAATAATGACGGGTTTATCGGGGGCTATTTTATACATTTATTTTATGTCCAATCCCCAAAAGGAAAAGATACCAATTACTCTCATTGAATGAAACGTCATTCTAATTCAAAAATCAGAGAACTATACATGTTTGCTAGCCCTAATAGATCTCACAAGTGAATATAACTGGGATAAAAACAAAGACCCATTCATGTCTGCATTAACCTTCACTCGATTCTTTAGCATGTGAAAAATAATGATACACAAGTAAGAAATCTCTCCAAGCTCTCTCATGATTTGAAGGATAAAATATTGTCAGATTGCATAATTTGATTAGTAGGTCATTAGAGAAATTTTGAGGTCTAAAATGGGCCTCCTAAATAATATTATAAAATAATAGTGGAAATAATAAAATAATATTATATTACATCATCAAATTTTAGAGGGCAAGAAAATACATTTTTTTCAATTCGTATTTTCAACTTATCTCCCTACAATTTTTCTCAAATTTTGAGTGGGAGCATTCATCGAATGCATAATTTAATTCCTCATCGAAGGATTACCCATGTATATTTTTTATGGACCCTGCTATAAGAAAAATGAGAAATACATGAGAAACATGATTGCAATCATTTTTTTCATGTATTTCTCATTTTTCATGTAGCAGGGTCCATCGAAAGTGTGCAACATGGGTACTCCTTGGATGAAAAATTAATTCTACATCCAATGAGTTCTCCCACTCAAAATTTGAGTAAAACAATAGGTAGATAAGTTGAAAATACAAGTTGAAAAATTAATGTTTTTATTTTTAATATTTTTACCTTTTTACTCCAAAAATGGTGAATCATCCCCAATGGTCGACATCATCATCTTGAATCCTATTAGTTTTTATAAAGTTGATTTTGGTTGTACATTTTTTTTTAAAACCATTTTAGACCTCAAAATGTCTATAATGTGGCTTGGTTGTTCAAAGGATACAATATTATCAAATTACATAATTTGATTCATAGGTTGGGTCGTTTGTTGAAGCTCCTAGAGACAAGGTTTTACCATTTATCGATGTTTTCTCTATGAAGAATATGCCCTATTATGCAGTCTTTAAATAAGCTCTTAGAAGTTTTATATTATTCATTAGGGAATAGTTGGACATAGGACCCAATAGATTCAACCATCATTTTTTTAAGGTTTTTCAAAAATGCAAGTCACATTCTTTTCTATAGTTGCCATTGTACTAACTTTGGTGAAACCGATGCCATTCAACATCAATCACTATCACTATTTCTGCATGATAATATGTATTAGAATGGTATTTGGGATTCTACGGTATTAGTAGAAACTAAATTTCTTTTTTACCCCTTAAAAGCTTAAAAGGTGTTATGAAACAACCATATTGAAAATGGAAAAGGTCAATGAATAACAATCCACTTTAAGGGGGAAAGGTTACTTTTTCAATAGATTGATGCATAAGACAATATAAGATGATCCTAAAACTAAGTCTCCTTAGTGTGTGAGTGTATGTGTGTGTGTGTGACAAAGGATAAATTACAATTAAAGGGTCTAGCCAACCACACTAATGTAAAAATAAAAATATAACTCTCTCTAGGGATTTACATGTGACTTTATACTTAACACGAGGCTTTGTTTAGGGTTTATCATTCCCTTCCTGTTGTTAAGTTACGGTATGTTCTATGCTTATAACAGTTTACTTCTTTTTCTTATTATGTTCCACATATTAGCAATCACATGTACATAAAGTAAAGTGTAGATAGAACATTAAACGATCGATAGAAAACAAGCCAAAACAAGAGACACAAGATGTGGCGGCTAGCCAAGGATAAACCCCACATTGTGTGGGGAAACCCATTGATCAAATCTTCTTTTATCTTCAATAATTCAGCAGAGAGAAATATTACAATAAATCTGATTTATATCAATAGTAGCAAACCCTAGATTAGCAGCATCAACATTAGCAGCTTCATCATCAAACTATGGCAGACGATATCTCACAAACCGACCAACGGATCAGCTTGATTCCACCACCAAAAGTTGTGGCTTTCAGAGGAGATTCAGATGAACCTACAATGCAATTCAGATGAGGATATCTTCTAGTCCACGTAGGTCAAACTTCACTTCTGCAGTTGCAACTTCAGTTTCAGCAGCTTCCTTCAAACTAGGGCAGTTGATATCTTGCAAACCGTTCGTCGAATTGACTTGATTCCACCACAAAAGTTGTGGCTTTCAAAGGAGGTTTAGATTAACCTAAAGTGCAGTTCAGATGAGAAGATCTTCTAGTCTACACAGGTCAAACTTTACTTCCACAATTGCAGCTTCAGTTTCAGCAGCTTCCAACTTCACATGTGTGAGGGAGAGACCCTTTTCTGTGCAGTAAAGAAGAGACTCTTTTCTACGTAGTAGAGAGAGAGAGAGATGTGATGAGATGAATGAGCGCAAATGAGGAAAATTCCTATTGTATTTATACACAATTGATGATGTTTGAATATATGTGATTGTTGGGCTTCTGAGCCTACATGAGTTGTAGGTCGGCTTGATAATAATTCCATAATCAAAATAAATTCATATCTTCATGAATACTTATCGGAATCGGATGATCTTTATATCAATCCTACACTTTTCGATGAGAGGAATCTAATAAAAATATTATCAGCCATGAATAAGATGACCCACATGAAGTTTTTCCCTAGTTTCCAATTTTAACACAAATTTTTGGGCAATTTTTGGCAAGTGCATCTACAAGGCCTTGGGCCTAGGTTTTGACCTCTAAAAAATCATTTTGGCTCTGTTTTATTACAACAGTAAAAATAGTAATAATTAGGCCCTAAAATCACATATAACTTAGTTAAAATTATTCTAAATAACAAAATCTTGATTTTCCTAAATTTTGTCCACTTGGGCATCTTAGATCTAGCCTAGATCTAATTTTTTGCTTGCTGGGATTTATGCATAAGTGAACATATTAGAACTACAATTTTTGAATGACATACTTAGAATAGGGTCAAAATTTTGATTTTTTTCAAGTTTTGGTGAAATTTTCCAATTTTTTGAGCATATTTGTCATCGATTATAACATCATTAGCTTGATGATATGTTAGTTTATTTACTGTTGTAATAACTAGATCAGATCTGAAAATTTTCTGAATATTATATCTTAAGCAGACTAACACATTTGATCCTTAAGTTGGTTAAGTTTATTTGGTGGTTGGCTTACTTCTTGTGACATTGGGCAAACATATGCACTGTGGAATTGATATTTACTTGTTGCTGTCATAAGTTTCTTACTGCTGTTATAACAGTCATTTATTGCTCATAAAAGGGTCATTGGAACATAAAGTGTATAAGTGTTTTCATAATTCTATGTTTTGTTCTTAACATTCACATTGTGGAATGGGTTGATATTGTGTTCTTCTTGTGAGTTTATTCATATTTCACATCTAAATTGATTCACTCACTAAAGCACTTCGATCATAAACCAATTTGGTGATAAGTCTCTTTGAACATGGACATCTTGTGAATCTAGTTGAATGTCTCTTTAGCATTGAGTAACGAGATCACACATAATCTTGTTTTAAATCTTTGGTAATTGTAATTGGCATCTTAATTGATAAGTGGATAAGTTGATATAATTGGTTAAACATCTTGAGGAAATTTGTTGAATTTTTCACTTGTGTCTCTAAGTATTTATCTTATTTAACACTGTTATCTCATAATTTTTAAGTACTCTTGCTTTAAGATAAGTCACATAAAGTACTTGAATAACATAAACCAATCTTAACTCAAGATAAGTTCACCCAATCTATCTTGCATAAGAATTCTAGGATGTAGCTTGCATTAAGAATTTGCCTCCTAGCATAAGCTAGGTTGATAGATTCTTAGGGCACCCCTTTTCCAATTAGCTTGAGGGATTCAACTCTTCTTAGTGGTTAACACAATGACCTTCCAGTTATCAGAGCCACAGTCTCTGCAGCGTCGGAGGCACTAGGTGGGTGGAACACAGGGGGAGGTATTGTTAATCAGGTCGTTGTCAGCTTCCCGTTGGCTTCCATTTCACAACCTACTCTGAAGGTTGTTTCTCAAAACAGTTAAGGAAGAGGTTCTACTTAGACTAGGCTTATAATTAAAAATAACCAAGATTATTGCATCATACATAGATTCTAGGATTTGCAATCATATAGGATAGGCTATCATATTAAGTAGCAAGTGTCCATCCGGATACTTAGCATTAATTTACATTAAGAAAGAATTGTGACTCCATAAGTCTCATACTTTAAAATTTGATCTAATCATTAATCTTGCTAAAATTCCACCAAGTAGCTAGGGCACTCATCTGTGTGTCCCAAACAAGGTTGTTCCCAACTTGTTTTCCTTCACCTCATTCCATAGGGACTATCCCCCATAGCCTGCTGTTGGGAGACAACTAGAATGGAGTGGACGGGGATCAGAGTGACAACTCTCGCCCTGAGTGGTTGTCGCAGTGCCTGTAATATCATGGCGAAAACATGTATCATAATATTACACTTGGCATTCCAATTGAGATAATATTATAGCCTTTTAGTGTGTTATATGTTGAAGTGTGGATCTAGATTAGGAATGCACCAATGCTAAGAAATATCCATGGTAATCTTATTCTTCATACTCTAGACAAAGATTGGATCCTGACTTTGGAACAATCGTCGTGCACACAAACCTCACTGACAAATTAAGGTTGGGAATATGTTACAATCATAAGAATGTTTGTGTTCATCATGTCATGGGACTTTTCCGAAATCCCTACATGTATTTTGTCATTGCAAGACTTGTTGATAAAACTCGCCATCCCTCCAAGGAATATTACACAAATAAAGGCCATGTTTGATGATCCTAGTGTAGAAATCAAGTTTCTAGGTCTTGAGGTTGGACCTGGTTATCTTAATGGTTTTAAGTAGTTTAAGGTGTGAAAATTCCAGTACTGGAATCCTATTGTAGTGATTAGAAATTATTCTCCTAATTGTTAAGTTAATTTAACAATTTATTTGTTGTTTGCTATGTCAAATACTGAATAAATCACACTGCAACCTACAAAAATAGAACTGCAGAAGAATAAACGATGGAAGAAATGCTAGTACACATAAAAGTAACACAGTTATTTTTGGAAAAAAGTCCTCAAAAAAACCCAACTTGGGAAAATCGGTGCAATGGATGAGGGTTTTAATATTATGCAGCAGTGAATAATATGAGTACAATCTGGATGCCTGAAATTGGCAATCCACATCAAGAAAATCTAGGCAAAATGCGGAAAGGTATTTCCCTTCTCCCACAGGCAATATCTATCATGACTTGCCTTCAACAAACTGGCCATCCAAACCTCGACGTGATCCCTTCTGCGCTGCCTTTGTGTTTTCTCCCACATGTGTGGCTCGAAACTACCTCTGATGAAGTATTCTGCCTCCAACTGCTGAGGAAATCATCTCTCTGGCCTTATAGAACCTCTACCCGACCTCTAGAACTGAGAACATTTTTTCTCACTAGAAAATTGATCTACCTTGCTAAAGCTACTGCGTAGAGCCTCTGCGCTGCGTCTCTAGGATAACTTGGCTCTCTTGTTGCTACCTCTCTGGATCTAGAAATATTTCCTTCGAACTCACTATCCCTGCCCCTCTCACACTACTTCGCTCTCTAGCTATCTTTGGCAACTGACTCAAAAATTGAACCTCTCAAGTGTGTTCTCCATCACCACACCGATCTCTTCTTAAATCCTCTGTTGGAGCACCAATGACCAAGATTAAAACTTAATCAATACATAGGATCATCTCTGGATCGATTCGTGTGAGTTTCTAGATGATTCATGTCTTGACTTAATTAATACTGATTAATTAACCATATTCTCTAAGTTTAGACTTAGGAAATATTTAAAAACTAGCTATTAATATAATTAAGTCATTCTAGGCAGAATTTTGAGATTCGATTTCTGGGTTTTGGAGATCTCATGTATTCTAGCCTCCCCACAAAATTTCAAGGCTAAAACACATTTGATGCTACAAAAACTAACACCCCCTCTTAGCGAGGAATGCGTTCTAGTGCTACTACATACCTTGTAGCAACACCTTGTCTTTGCATCATCTACTATCACAATGTTGATGTTGTAGATTTTAACCCCGTACAGAAATTACCTGCATACAAATTCTAAATCATAGGAAAAATAAAAATGTGAGAGCATAACACATATACACAGAGATTTCCCACTGGATCCCAAAATCGGGACTACCAGCTTGATTTTTAATTCATTTCCTTTCAATGTTACAATACATATTTATACATGCCGAAGCATCCAATACCATGGAACGAAAACCATCACGTCCAATACCACGGACCAAAAAACCATCGATCCAATACCATGGACCGAAAACCATCGCGTCCAAAAAACATGTGCGAAAATCATGCACAAAACCATAGGTGGGTCCGCCCAACCTAACATAGGGTCCAAAACCAAAATTTCCGGGGCGCTGCCCCAGACCCCATAAGTGGGGTTACGGGTACCCCTCAAACCCCCTGTTAACTATGTGGAAAGAATATAACACAACCCAACAATCTCCCACTTGTTGTTTTCTTTCCACAGGGGGCCACAGGAGAGCTTAGTCATTTTTCCAGCCATGAAACGCCCATTGTTTCTCTACACCAAGAGAACTTCTCAGAGCTCACAGATTTTGTCAATGCATCTGCAGTATTCTTCAAAGTGTCCACCTTTACCAGTGACACCTTTTTGTCTTCTATCATATCCCTCACAAAGTAATATTGAACATCAATGTGCTTTGTCTTTGAATGATATGCAAGGTTCTTTGCCAATAAAATGCACTTTGGTTGTCACAGTCTATCCTTATAGCTCCTTGTACTAACCCCATACTTGAACACAATCTCTACAACCAAACTACTTCCTTGCTTGCATGAGTGGTTGCCATGTATTTTGCCTCTGTAGTTGATAGTGCCACTACAAATTGTTTCT
>APFE031243735.1:9397-20183 GCA_000404065.3 Pinus taeda
GAAGGGTGTTCAAGATGTAGTGCACTAGGAAGGACTCCGATATATCAACCTCGAGTTTCTTCAATTGAGCCACAGTGTCCCTCATCTGCATGATGTGCTCGCACACACCTTTCACACTAGTGAGTCTTAGGGATGAGAACTTCATGATTAAGGTGCTTGCTAGTGCCTTATCTGAAGCGACGAATTGATTGTCAATGGCCTTCAACAAGTCTCGGACCTTTTCATGCTGATCAACGGAACCACGAATACCAGTGGAAATTTTAGTCTTGATGAACATCATGCTTAGACGATTGGATCGCTCCCATCGTTCATAAAGCGTGATGTCCGCTGCAGTGCTGGTATTAGTGAGTGCCGGTGGTTCATCTTTCCTAATAGCATAATCTATGTCCATCCACCCCAAATGAAGGAGAATCCTCTCCTTCCAAACCTTATAGTTATCTCCCTTAAGTTCGGGAATGTCACAATGAATTTCAGAGAAATTTATAGGTTGTACTACTGCATCAAAATTAAAATCACATGCTTATGTCAAAATTGAGGCTTAATAAAATTTCATGTTTTACCAATGTAAATCATGCTCAAAATTGAATCTAATGACATAAAAATTGCCTGTGGGCTAAATTTTTAATTCAAGCAGATTCAATTATTGATTGTTTTGAACTTTATGATAAAACTATTCATTCATAACTCCTGTGGGTAGGTTATGAAATTTATCCTAATTAATTAATAAATACGTAAAGTTCCTGTGGGTTAAAATTTATTATATTAGTCTATTAATTACAATTTAATGTCTAAATAATCTTTATGTGATATAACCAATCAAAATATATAATTTTATTTAATTAAAGATGCTGTGGCTATTCTCTAATTAAATAAAATTATATAGATCACTAGACATTATATAAACAAAAATTTAACCAGTAAAAATAATGTTTACTGAAAAGAGTAAGTCAAATTGACATTTTAAATAAACTCTATATAACGTAAAATATATATATATTTTAATTACTTTCATCACAATCTTTTACTTTGCCAAAATGGTATGTATTCTTTAAATATTCCAAATATAAATTCCTTTGGCAAAAAAGGATTGAATTCTTAAGTGATAACAACATGTATATGTAGTATATGAATAACCCACTTTTACCAAATGTATTAAATTACATAACCAACTTCATATATAACATATTCGTTATAAATCAAACCCTTATAAAATAATTCATATTCGTTATAAATATCCCATAAAAAAATGGTTCAACGAATAATTAAAAGATTATTTTTAATGCATATATATACCCAAATAACCATATGAATTATTTTATATGGGTAATATCCCATAAAAAAAAAAAAAATGGAAACAAAGTTAGTGATTAAAAGCCATTGTTTATATTCGTGGAGCAAATAGTCAAGTTATTGATGAAATAAGAGACGACCAAGCTCCAGCCAAAATTATAAAATAAAAATTTACTAAATATTTCAAAAGCAACAGTCCAGTATCAAAAAGCTGTACAAACAAGCATAGAATGTAAATGTAGAATTTCGGTGTAATGTCATGATGAGGGTTGCAGTTAAGGAGTTACATTTTATTGTGACTCTTTCTATACGGTTTCCAAACCAGACAAGACATAACATGTACATATTCAGCGTATCTATTTGGAATATAAATAGACACATACATAAATTTATATCATTAAAGGTCGAGTACAATGCCGAAAGCCAAAAGCAAGATAATTTTGGTAAGCAGAACAAAGACAAGGCGGAGATAAATGCACAGGCTCTGATACCAATGTGAGAAAAATTTGCAACAACGATTCTATATGCTTTAAAGAATCTAAAAAATGAAACTTTAGATGTCCAGGATTACCTCCAGCCATTGATAACGCTATAGCTGCAAACCACAGTCCACTTGCTTCTTCTCTGAAACAACACTCCAGCTTCAATCCAAGCAAAAGGAAAAATCACAGAAAATCTGAAGGCATTTCCAAGCTATGCTCTCTCAGCTAGATGGTGTAAGCAACTGAAGGGGATTGAGATACTAGCTTGGGGACCAAACATATGAATTTATAGCCAAGCTTCCATCAAGCTTCTAATGGCTATGTGTCAGGTGTTCCACAGATCAAGGTAGAGAACTCCAGATGGAGTAATGGACCACTTCAGAATCTCCAACCAGAAAATTAATTAACTGTAGTTGATTTCCTTAATTTAAGGAAACTACTGCAGTTGGTTTCCAGAAATTAAGGAAAGACTGCAGTTTAGTTCCATAACTATAGGTTACAACTAGAAAAATTAATTGAGCTTAACATGTATATCTTTATATTTTTATTCTACTCTCCAATTTTGTCATGAATTTTTTCCTTATCCTTGCCCAAAACTTGGCCTCCCCGAATTTTCCTTGATTATATATCTAGTAACGCTTGAAGGGAGTTGTGCTAAACGCCATCCCTTTCTTTAAACTGTTAGAAGCCCCTCAAATGCCTTGTTCCTTTCTGTATCCATGTATACCACTAGGCTATATGTGTTCTCTGTGTTGGTGAAGTGATAACATGGGATTTAAATTCCCTCCTAGGCTACATGTACTGTGTTGTCGAATTGGCCCCTTGAAACTTGGAATCATGATAACTGATTGGAATTGCGATTTTTTATCTGCTAACACTAGAGTGCTAGGACACACTCATCATCAAACTATGTACACCAGACTTCTTAATAAATTAATAACTGTGGTCTAATTATTAGCAAGTCTCATTTGTCTAACTGTAGTTACTAGCCATCAAAAGCATAGAAAAAGATTTAGAGCTAATGCTAAATGTGTATCAGTAGGGTTTTGCTTGGAAGAGTTTCTTTGACTGTTCGACAGGGCACCATCTATGTTGATTCTTGTATTGTAGAATCTTCTTGAAAAACAGTTTCCCTAGAAACCTGTGACGACCTTCTAACTCAACTCATATGTCTTTGACCTTGGAGGGAGTTATAATTATATGGTACCTAGTAACATCATACTCCAACTCCTCATCACCTGGAGTCATCTTTCTTTTTCGAGTCCAAAAAAATATTGTCCCATAGTTTAGGCGTTCCAAGCATCTTGCTAGCCCCCTGCAGATTTCCTCCCTCTTCCCCATTTTTTCTGGATGGATGACGAGGGTAGTAACCAACTAACTGCTAGCTGAAATACCAGCTGGTAACCCCAAGGTATTTAATGAGATTTTCTCCCATGAAGAGCCACCCACCCCTTGGGATATAAAATCGTGTTATCTGTTGTTGTTATTGATATGGATGAATAGTTTATGTCCTAGACTTCCTTTTGCTCCTCATATCTTGAATAATAATCAATCTAGATGGTATCGTATGTGCTGCTTCAAAAAGTGAGATTTACAGAATATATATGTTGTCGAACAAGTCATAAATGACTTCTGGTTATTCACAATTGAAGTTGGGTGGTTGTTTAATCCATAATCCAATCTATTAATTTTCTAGTATGCCTTCCCTTTCCTACTTTTTGCTACCATGGATCGTCGAAATCAGTGTATTGCTTGCTTGCTTTTACATTTGAGAATTGTAACCCACAACGGATTAAACTTACACAATTAATTTCCTTTGCAGAACTTGAAAAGCACATACCTGATGCGCATGTTTTGATTTCTACGCCTTTCCACCCGGCCTATGTGACAGCAGAGAGGATCAAGAAGGCAAAGAACTTAAAGCTTCTTTTGACAGCTGGTATTGGTTCTGATCACATTGATCTAAATGCTGTAGCAGCCGCTGGTGTGACTGTCGCAGAAGTTACAGGTACTATTTCTGAAATTATACCGCTTGTCACTGCCCTGTTCACACTATGGACATTTTAGTGTGAACAAGTTTCTGTAATGATTCTTCATAATTTTACTGACACCTTCTTGAACAATTTTTATAGCAAGTAATGTGGTGTCCGTGGCAGAAGATGAGCTAATGCACATTCTCATATTGATGCAAAACTTTGTGCTTGGATATAAGCAAATTGTTGAGGGTGATTGGAGAGTGGCAGCAATTTCTTACAGGTTGTATGATCCAGAAGGGAAAACTATTGGTACTATTGGTGCAGGGCATATTGGCAAAGAACTACTTAAGCGTTTGAAGGTATTCATTCTTAGGATCTAGTACTACATCATGATGTTGCAAACTTCTTTTCAAAAATCAGTGCTCCATAATTCTTAATCATGCATGTTGTTTGTTCCAAAATTTCAATCTAATAATAATAAACATTACATGATGTTGAATTGAATTGCGTTCCTTTGTACAACCCTTTAATTGTGAGCTTCTTCACCACGACCGTCTTTCTATTGGACCTAAATTGGAAAAGGAAACTGGAGCAACATTGGAGACAAATCTTGACGAAACGCTACCTAAATGTGATGTACTTGGCATTAATATGCCTCTTTCTGACAAAACTAGGTGCGCCTTATCACAATTTCATAAATAATCTCTCCTATTATTCACTCAGACATCAATAGCACCTACATATTTTATACAACTTGTGAACAAAAACCTAATTATTGTTTCTCTTGCCCTTTCCTCTTGGTTACAATAGCGGAATGTTTAACAAGGAGAAAATCAGCAAGCTGAAGAAGAGTGTATTGATTGTGAATAATGCTCGAGGGGCCATCATGGATGCTCAAGCAGTTGCTGATGCTTCTGCAAGTGGACACATTGGAGGTCAGTTATATTTATTCAAATCCTCTTCATATTGCCTCCTTCCCAGTGTTAATAATGGACATGCAAGTCCATCATCAAACATTTCTCTCAGATTCAGAAAGAGCATGATGATACATTACTAATAAAACAATGTAACTGTACTTTTGTGCTTTGGCAGTCCTTTCGTCATTCATTCTTGGAGGCAATTAAAAGACAATGAATCGTTTTTCTGTGTTTTAAATTTCTAAACTATCATTGCTCCCATTTGTTAGAACAAGTTAGTTTTCCAATTGCAGTGATGGAAACAGGCACATTGCTAACTGCCAATTGTAGTGATGGAAACAGGTACATTGCTAACTCTTGGGACTTTCTACAATGCAGGTTACAGTGGAGATGTTTGGTTTGCTCAATCTACTCCAAAAGATCATCCATGGCGCTCCATGCAAAACCATGCTATGACTCCCCATATCTCTGAGACTACAATAGATGGCCAGGTGTCTGATTTCATCCAATTTCACCCCTTTCTTTCTAGCAATTGCTTTGATTGACAAACATACCTCATAAATAATTCAAAAAGTCAATTATATTGCATCATGCTCCATGTTCCTCATAAATAATTCAGAAAGTCAATTATACTGCACGAAGCTTTAATGCTCTCATTAATTTATCTTTTTTTTTTCATCTTTAGAAGCATAAAATAAGAATCATAAAAAATATAGAGATATGCTTGAGAGTTTTCTCACTAATTGTTCATAAAATCTCTACTTCAGATAAGGTATGCCACTGGAACAAAGGATATGCTAGAAAGATACTTCAAGGGAGAAGATTTCCCTTCGCAGAATTATATTGTGAAGGAAGGAAAGCTAGCCAGTCAATACCTATAAAAAATTCATGTTGGATGCTAAAGCAGATGATTCATCCTGTTGAAAATTGCTTTATCTGGAATAACAAGCAAGAGCCAGAACAGAGCTCGCTTCCCTCGAATAAAATAGTGCATCAAATATTGAAATGTCAAATACATTCCTGAGACCAATGATGCTTCAAAGCATTATGCAGGAATGAATGATACAAGATTAGCATGAAGCTCATTCCATCTGATTGATTTTATAGATTAGTAGTTTTGAAATAAACAAAATCTAAAATAGAGTGAAGTCAACGCTTTAGTCCTTTGTGCCTATTGATGCATGAAGTTTGCTCACAGATTCAGCTAATGCTATGCATCTTTTCTATTAGCAGAGAAATGAACTTTTGTTCGTGTATGGAAGGGCAGGTTTCTGCCTTGTCTTGGTGTGGTTTTCGGATAATTCTATGTTGAAGTTTCTCTTGATTATAGCCATATTCAAGTCATTTACTTTTCTTGGTATTTAGTTTTTAGTGTTTATGTTGCCTGATTTGGTGAGTATAGAGTATTTGGGTAAATCTCTGGTAAATGGGGTTCCACTTCATTTCTGAACTTCTAGGTTCTATATTAGACCATGTGCAAGGAAGAAGATAAATAATTTAACACTCCCCCTTTGAGAAAAGTATTCTCTACCAAGCCTTGTCTGTCCTTTGCCAAGAGCCTAGTCAAAATTCTTGCCACCTATGAATTTCAGGGATCCTACTCAAGAACAACTACTCTATTTTGATAAACACTTCTCTATTTTGTCATAAGAAAACATCATCTTTACATTCCCTTCATATAAAGATTCATTGAATACAAGAGACATAATTACCTTTATAGAAATGTATTTTGCAACTGATGCAAAGGTCATGTCATGATCAACTCCCCCTCTCAAGGTGAACCATTGTGCAATGAATTTGGTCTTCTTCTTCTCTACATTCAACAATGTAAACTATGAAACAGGAACTGTGAACTCAAAAATATAACTCTAGCCAAAAAAGCCCAAAAACATGAAAACAACCTGAAAATGAAAAATGTTGATTAGTTTTTTTTTTTTTTTTTTTTTTTTTTTGTAAATATTCAACATTTTTAAAAAATGATAGTAAAAACCAACAAAAACCATTTTTTTTGTGCAATAAACACCCTGAAAACAAAAAGTGTTGATGTTGCAATAATGTTTTTTGTTTTTTCGAGGTGAATTTTCAACATTTTTCAACAATGTTGTTAAGGATAAAATATCCTTACTCTAAAAAACCTTAAAATTCCAATGGTTTTCAGACATGACATTAAAGATAAAACATCACGTCTCTGAAATTTTCAACCATGGTGTTAAAGATAAAATATCATGACTCGGAAAACCCTTAAAATTTTGACAATTTTTTAACCATGGAAATAAAACCAAATATCCTGACTACAAAAACCTTAAGTTTTCAACATATTTCAACCATGACATTATGAAAAATTTCTATTACTATTTTTTTTAAATGAATACCTGAATGAAAGGGCCATTATACCAATAATATTTTTTTTTCAAATGCTAAAAGTATAACAACTTTAAAATCTTAGCCTAAGACAACTTGACTCATTGCAACAAAAATTTAAAAATCAACCATCAAATTGACATGTAGTGTAGGCAAACTAACCAATTGTAATGAAACCCTGAAGACTAACCATGAAATTGACACATTGTGGGGACGGACTCATCCATTATAACAAAAACTTTAAAATCAACTATCAAATTGACACATAATAACAAAATAAACTAAAACAAAATAACAAATAAACACATAAATAAATAAAAATGAAAAATATGAAAGAACAAAAAATATTAAAACATTGAAAATAATAAAAACAAAAAATCACAAAAAGATTAAAAAATAATAAAGCAAGAAAATAAAAATATATGTTAATAATAATAAATAGCATAAAAAAACATGACTAAAAAAAAGAAAACAAAAAAGTTAAAACATTTGATGAAAAAAATAAATAAATAAATAAAATAAAATCAATAACAAGTAAATAAGAAATATATATTAAAATATGAAAAAAATTTAAAACTCGGTAAAAAAAACAAATATTATATTTTAAGGGACAAAAAATAAAAACAAAAAATGTAGAAAAAAACAAAATTAACTTATAGATGATAAAAAATTTAAAAATATATTATTAAAATAAATAAAATAATATAAAGAAAATGTTCAAAAAAGGAAAAACATAACTTTGAGAAAGAAAAAATAACGATTTTTAGATTATATATATATATAATATATATATATATATATATAGATAACGAAATTTAAAATAAGATTTAAGAAAAAAAAACCATAAAAAAAGAATAAAAACGTAAAAAAAAGATTAAAAGAAGACATTATCAATTTTTTTTTAAATAATTAAAAAATAAAAATAAAAATTGCCACCCCACTACCCAACGAGCCCTAGGGGTGGTAGGATTGATTCTCAGAATCAACGTTGCCACCCTTAGTATCAGGTCCACGAGATGACATGGTTACGTGCGACGAGACGACTCGAAGGCAAACTCGGTTTTATGCGACAAATTGTGCGGTTCGGTTTTATGCGATGAGTCATGCAGTTCAGTTTTATGCGACAAGTCATGCGGTTCGGTTTTATGCGACGAGTTGTGCCAAGGATGAGTTGACATGGTGACAAGTCAACACGAGAGTTGAAAAATGAAAGTAAAATTAGCTAAGTTTTAGGTGTCGTGGAGACCTTATACAGTGGGATGACATGTGGTTAGGCTGACATGAGGAGAGACCAACATATGCCTGGGCTGACCTGAATGATGGGTGAGTTAGTGAAAATGGATGGTCAACTTGGAGGAGGGTTGACCCCCTCAACACTTGGGCGTCATGTATAAATAGAAGGAGGATGACTTGGTGGAAGGCATCAAGCAAGTTCAAGCATCAAACAAAGACTAGAGCAAGCAAAGACAAGGATAACAAGAAGGGTGAAGGCGTAGGCGGACAAGGGCGGAACCGAGGGTTGATTTAGCCATAACCAAAGTCTGAATGTAAGTCTAAATGGTCATGTAGACCTGCCCTAGGAAAGCGCACAAGACCTAGCAAGTTGGGAGAAGGTGGGCACATCGACCCAAACAGACGGGCCGACACGACCCGACCGACGAGTTGGGCAGACGAGCCACATGCGGCGAGCACCTTTGAACGAAGGGTGTAGACGAGCTGCAAACGGCGGGCAAGTCTAAATGGTGGGAAATTTAGAATGGTGGGCACATCTGAACAGGCGGACACGGGTACATGGTGCAGGGCAGGCACTACTAAACGACGAGTGACCCGACCCGACGAGTTGGGTGACCCGACCAAAAATGATGATGAGCTGCAAGTGGGCACTGCTGAAAGACAAGCGACTCGACCCAACGAATTGGGCAACCCGACCTGAACGATGACGAGCTACAAGTGGGCACTGCTGAATGGTGGGCGACTCGACATGATGAAGTAGGTGAACTGTGATATTAAAGCAAGTTGCAGGGTGTAACTTGGAGAGCTTTGATGAAGGGAAATTTGGAGTTTCTAGCAAAAGCTAAATTATACATTGTATACTTGGAAGATTATTGAACTATTGTATTACTGAATTGGGCAAACTCTATATTTGGGGAGTTTCCCCTCCCATTAAAGAAAGTGTATTTCTGATGTGCATATGAATGATGTTATAATGATGGGAAGAATGTGAATGTTTATTCACATTGTGTAATAATACTTAGTAGAAGAATTGAAAAAATAACTAAGTGTTGATGGTTAAGTGTATTCCGTACTCACAAGTATTGGTGAAAAGAATGTGGGTAGCAGTGTTGCACCTGCCTATGTGTTGTTGAAAGACCACCATCAAGATAGGTTCATGACTGTTGGTATCAAAGGCCTCTTTTTCTACGGGGCTTTGACAATTTGAAGATTGAAGTGAAGCATATATCTCTTGGTTGATATTAGACATTCCGCAGGGCTTTGGGAAGTTCGACTAGGGCAAGCAAAGGGTCAGTTGAGCGACAACAAAGTGTATGGTATCTAATAGAGCACAAGTGAAGTTAAGGGTTGATCAAGTGGTAGAACCTCAAGTTATGATCGGGGAATCTAGCAGGGATGCTAAAACAATTTTCATGGACAAGGTATTGGTGGAGGAATGTGCTTCGAGAGTGGCTGCATTAGAAGCTGAAAACATTGAAGTTCAAGAGAAGTTCAAGAAGTTCAAGGAAGAGCACGATGACCTCAAAATCCCATAGGAGTATACAAAATGGATGTATACACAAATAGATAAAGAAGTCAAGGACATTAGAGCTTCGAGAGATTAGGATTGGTGGAAACCTCGAAGTTGCAAAAAGAACTTGGAGATACTCAAAATAAGGTAGTTCTTTTGAATAAAGAAGTTGGGCAAGGATCTATTGGAGGAGTTGCCCATGTGAAGGTCAAAGAACTTGAATCTTATGATGGGATGAAGAGTGCGAAAGCTCTTGGAAATTTCTTATGGGATATGGAGCAATACTTGGAGCATTTTGGGTATACCTAATGATGAGGCGAAAGTCAATGTAGCTGCTCAATTCTTGATGAAAGATGCTAAGTTGTGGTGGCGAAGAAAGATGGATCAAATTGCCAATGGTTATGTTGAGGAAATATCTTCTTGGGATGAACTGAAGAAGCATTACAGACTCATTTTAGCCCGCAAGATGAGAATTGGGATGCAAGGACGAAGATTAAGTACATGAAGCACAGGGAGTCTAGGAGCATATCAATGGGAGTTCTTGGGTGTGATCTTGGAGTTACCTGATATGGAAGAAAAAGACAAGGTGTTCAATTTCATCATAGGATTGAAACCTTGGGCACACAATGAGGTGAAGAGGAAGAATATCAAGACACTAGAGGAAGCATTTGCAACAATTGATCACTTGGTAGAGCATTACAATGGAGGAACCGAAGAAAAAAGAAGATGGATAAGCCGAAAGAGAAGTTTACGAAAGAAGAGCCTCCGAGTTTGAGTGACAACTCAAAGACGAAGAAACCTCTGAAGTGTTGGATTTGTGAAGAACCACACACGGTGAAGAATTTTCCTTCAAGTCTGAAAGTGGAAGTAGTAGCACAAGGTGATGTGAAAAATAAGAAAGAAGAATCTTTTGTTGGAGTGATGCAGATTGTGGGAGTTGCAGTAGCTACGGAAGCAGTCTCAGGACAAGATCCCGAAAGAAGCAAGTTAGAGTATGTGGAAATGAAGGTTGGGCAA
>APFE031243743.1:0-17900 GCA_000404065.3 Pinus taeda
AAACAAGTGTGACACAAGTTTATTCAAATGATATGACCTGATTCCAGCAAAGCCAAGAAGGGAACAAAGACCAGCTCCTCCATCAGTGTTATGGCATGCCTAACGGAATGCAAAACTGATGTTGATGAGACACCTACCTATGCATATGCAAAGAGCTGTTGATCACCGATGGAGGGCTCAAGACCGACACTAACAGATTCTATGCTTGAAGTCTACACACTCTAACATCCAAAGGAAGCAAGGATCACATCTCTAGCATCCTTGAAGAAGATCATGAAGCAATCATCATCAAGAAGGCATCCTTAATTGCCATCATCATTTAGAAGTCATCTTCAATTTTCAACATCATAGGAAATCAACATCATCAAGAAGGTATCAAGTTGAAGATGCCATCTTCCAAGGAGCATCTTCACTTGACAAGGAAGTATTCTATATTTTATGTTTCAATCTACAAACCCAATGACTTCATTCTGCAAGGAGAACAATAAATTGGTTGGGACCTTGAACTACCTTGCATGGAAGAAGAGACTTGATCTAACTCTCATGGAAAATGAAGTTATTGAATATTTGAAGGGATCGATCACCAAACCATCTCAAGGACAAGCTCAAGCACTGCCAAAGTACATGAAAGGAGAGATAAGGGCACAAAGGATCCTCATTGAATCAATCAAGGATTCTCTCATCCCTTATGTTGCAAAGTTGACTACAACGAAGGAAATTTATGACAAATTGGTGGAGCTATTTTTTGTAAACACTATAGGTGAAATCATATCTTTGAGAACCAAATTATACAAGATGAAAATATCAAGGGAAGAAGGGATAACTTCATATTTCATGAAGGTATTTGAAATTAGAGATCAATTACAAGAACTTGGAGAAGTTATGTCTGATCGTGAGATGACCACCATTGTGCTCAATGCACTACTTTATGAATGGAGAAACTTTGTGTCTAGCATCTATCGGAAGAACGAAACCACCCCATTCAGTGATTTGTGGTCATTATGCAAAATTGAAGAATCTAGATTAAAAGCAAAAAATGATGTTGGATCAACTGAACAAACACAAGCATATGCAACATCAACAAGGAAGAAAGGAAAACTTGGGAAATTTGAGCATAGAAAGAAGTTTCACAAGAGAATTGATATGTCAAAGATCCAATGTTATGAATGTAATGAATATTGGCATTTAAAAAGGAATTTTCCTAAACTCAAGAAGGACAATAAGAAGAGAAAGGAGAGAAATGAAGCCCATATCACCAAAGAAGTAGAAGAACTCGAAAAGAAGAAATCAAAGGAGGAAGATCTTTATTATGGCTGAAGTTAAGAATCATGATAGAAGGCATCACAAGTATGATGACATCATCATGGAGACATATATGGATAGTTGAAGTAGAAGTTAATATGGTTGAAGCAATCAACATGATAGAAAGGAAGTAACTCATGACATCTTCATTGAAAGCATATAAGGACAACCAAAGTAGCAAGTCATCTAGCAAGATAGAAGATAAAGAGATCATCATACATCATCATCATTAGAAGGTAGCATTTGCAAAATGAGGTTCATAAAGATCCTCCGTTGTAATCTTCATTACAAGGTTCACCTCTACTTAGGAAAAGCAAGTGTTTCTCTGAAAGTCTACATTCCAGTTTGTGTGGGATTCACTAGTTACAAGGATGATGTTAAGATGACGAAGAAGTGCAACATGTCAAATTGGTTGAAGTACTTTCATCTTCAAGCAAGGAAAGGAAGCTGCGAGAAGGAAGTCTAGATGATCAAGAGAAGGAAGAGGTATGTATATATATTTGGTAATAGATAGATAAAGTCATGTCATCATATGGTTGCAGATAGTATGGGTTGAAATGCTCTATTTCATGAGCATGAAGAAGAAAATATTCCTTTAGAATGATGCATGAAGGCATGTAGAGTATGTGCCTTGAACTCTTCTACATATTGACAAGATGAAATCAACATAATATGACCTCATGGAGAATATGAGGTGGTTGGTAACTATGGTTACTATGATAAAGGAACTGTGAAAGATCCCGAGAAAGCAATATGTGAAGAAAGGTTAAAGAAGAGTTTGTAAGAATATGCATCTAATGTTAAAGATAAGTGATCAACATATAATAACTAGAAGGATTAGCTATGGCATATCCATGGAGAAAGATATGAAGACCTTGGTATGTTGGAAAAGGAGACCCTTGGTAATGTATGTCTTGGAGATGGATTCATACAATATGCGAAAGGATGTTGATGTAGGAAGGGAATATCATGATGAAAGGCCATCATAAAATGGTAAATTTGATTGGATGTTCATTTTGATTTTTGAAAACGTTTGATGGGGTCAAAACAGTGCTACCGAAAGAAGGTTGTAGAAGTCCCCTACAACTAGTATTCATGAGATTGGATGGAAGATCCTGAAAGAATGATGACTTGGAAGAGGTAGTTGCATGAAGGAAAGCTAGATGTGGACTAGAAGATCACTTTCCGATGAGGAGAAGGATGACATGAATATTGGTTCAACACTTTTTTTTGTTGAAGAGAAGTGATGATGAAGATGGCTGATGCCCTACAAGAAGAAGGCTCCATGATGAAGAAGTTGAAGTTCATGATGTGATGCCAGAAGGAGGAGCCCTACATGCAGCTTATAGTACCATGATCTCCACTGAAGACAACTGCCATTGGTAACAAGTCCCTTGTTAAGAGGGAGTTTTGGCAAGTCCCTTGTTAAAAAGGGAGCTTGGGTATATTCCTTTTATAGGAATGAGTAGATCCTCCCTGGTTAAGAGGGGGAGATAGACACATCATTCTTGTCTTCATGTTATGAAGAAAGAATGGAGGATTAGGTAAGCATATGAGATTAATTACGATACTCTTTGAGGATGAGGTAGGGCATCCAATAGGTAAGAGTAACCGAAGAGGAAATTCCATGAGGATGTGTTAATCCAAGACGGGAATGGTACTAGGACATACATTGTGAACATCTGGATGGGGTATGTTCCTTGAGAGACAATGATGAAGGTGTCTATTATTCATTGTCTCCCCAACATTGTGCTCTCTTTTTGTGGAGAGATAGAATTGTTAGTCAAGGCCTTGCTATATGACAATGTTGGTTGATATGATGAGATGCATTGAGAAAAGTTGAAATAATAGCTTATGAGATAACTTACCAATCTAAATCTTCTTATGAGAATTATTCAGTATGAGAATGTCCAAGTACCTTGTATGGATTATGAATACCTCCCTAATTAAGAGGGAATGTTGAAAAGTGTAACTTGGTTCGGTATTCATAATGTCTAATGTAATCATGATTTTATCTATTTGATGAAAAGAGAAAAATAATTTATTATTATTATTTTTTGTAGCATGGGTTTTGTTACAAATCACCTGTGGATAGTATGCATAGGAGAATTTTTTTCTCCTAGATGGTTCTCAGTTGACAACCAGTAGCCCATTGTATCCACCAGATAGCTCGATGTGCCATTATCTTTGCCACCTAAGCCAGCCATGTGGTCACCCACCCATCTGTTATTATCATATGTTTGAAGGTGGGCCTCCCGACCCTGAAGGTATGGATTTTCATTTGTATAGTTGAGTAATTTTCCTTAATTATCATGGACACTTTTGGGCATGGATTGGTGGGAGGATTCGACAGAAAGAGTGGGATAGGTATGTACTCTTGTCTCCTTCGATTGATTTGGCGGTTAACCTTGTATCCTAGTCCCGTGGGATCACCTTTAATAGCCATTAGCTTTAAGGTTAGCACTACACAGGAAACATTGATTTTGGTTGTGTGATCCTGCTTCCCGACACCATATGCATCAGTCCATTCCACTCATCCTAGCCACATTCATCATTTTTCCCATCTGGGTCCACGTGTGTGTTGAAAAATGTGTAACTAGGTTCAGTCTTCATAAGTATGAAATGTACTCTTGTAAGTAATAAAATGAAAATAAATTATTATTATTATTGGAGCATGGGTTTCATGGTCAAGTTCTTTTATTTTATAGGGCAAGCAGCCATTGAGTGCTTCTACGGTTTTTCCTAGGTATAAGATTCATTGTCATATATTAAAGACCCTACGGGCACATTGTATCTTGTAAAGAAAAAAATATTTTGTCTTTAAAGTGTCGAAATACCTCCAAGCTCAAGTCGGCTTAAGGAGCTGTCAAGTTGGCCTACATGAAGAGCCATGCCCACCTTTAGAAGAGCCTATATATAGAGAGGAACTCATCCTCCATTATACACATTCACTCATCTCATTCTCTATGCGAAGAAGAGGAAGAAAGAAGTCGAAGAAGAGGGTACGAAGAAGACGAAGTCAAAGACATCGAAGTGCTTGGGCTAGATCTATCTCTCTTGTGAAAGTCGAAGTTAGGGTTTCTGTGTTGGGTCTATCTCTAGTTCAATCTTGAAGGAAGGAAAGAAAGAAAGGGAAGCGAAGGTCACTTAGGACACCTCATTAGCCCTAAGTCTCAAGGGAAAGCAATCGAAGAAGGAAGGAAGACTATCTGAGGGAGATTGAAGTCTCTAGGAGTAGCAGCAACAATTGCAGCAGTTGTTGTGAGACAAAATTTTGGATCTACGATAGGAGGTTGAAGCAAAAAAACTTATAGCTTGTTGACTTTAATATGTAAAATACACAAGAGTATTGTAATAAAATTTATTATATATATAAAATGTACAGTGATGTTGAACGTTACAATGAGGCCCTACTTATATACCTAGGCAGGTGTCCTTTCATGAGTGGGCATGTCTTCTAGACATGCCTTTTCACTTAAATTAATGACCACTTAACATAATCCTTATTTTGATTATTTAATTTTTACATTTATTTTTATTTTTATTTATTTATTTGTTATGAATTATATTCATAACATTGCCCCTTCCTTCAAGAAGCTTTGTCGTCAAAGCTGTATTGCTAACATTTCTTCATCTTGTGTTGTCCATCTCGACATATGTAATTGTCGTCATTGGTAGCTCAGGTTATATAATTCGTTGTAACTCTGTTTGGACCTAAGGTTATATATATATATATATATATTATATATATATATATATATATATAATAATATATATATTCCATAATTAAATTAAATTAAATCTATGTATACGATTAATTATGTGATCATTTAATGTAACTCATCCACACCTCGTAATCCCACTAAAAAGTCACGACGGATCACTGTTCTCCGTCCACCATGATTCCATTGCGGAAAAGGGTAAATGATATTGGGAAATTAATTAGAACCGCGGAGAGATGCATGTGACTCCTACGATCTCAGGCCATGAACCCTTCCTCCCACAATGAAACTAACCTGGAACCCATGGATTTTTGCAGAAGAGGCAGAGTAATCTAAACCTTTCTGTTGTTCTCCCTTGTTGTTTGTGTTTTCCATTCCACTCATTCGTATGCACTAGATGCTGAAGTGTAAGATTGATTTTCGTCTCCACGGGGAGACGATCCTTCAAGATACATATGATCCCTTGCGTTCGATTTCCGCTCAAGATCGATTCAACCATGATGTGATAAAAAGTCACTGAAGGCCTGGACTCAATTTTCTAGGAAAACTCTTTTCAGATATATAAACAAAAAGTCTTGATCTAGGTCGTACATGAAACTAAAACAAATCACGCAGTTTTAACTTTGGGCCTGACTTCATATATTTTTTTAGGGTTCTCACGGCTGATTTTAGAATTAATCTGCCGAGTTTGACTGTCCCACATTTTCTTGTTGGTTTCAATAGATTGATTAATCGATGATTCATCTCTACCTCTATTTTTCCACCAGTTTTCAAGGATCTTGTGTTTGGGTTTTCCACCTCTACATGAAATTTTCTGTCTACTGGTTTCCCCATCTTTAATGGGCTTGGGTATTTCAATTTTATAACTCTTGGTGCTATTTTGAGATTCTCTGAGTGTGGGATTTTCATCTCTGTAATCCTTATGGTTGACATTTGAGTCTTTGCTGGTGGGTATTCCATCACTAACATTTTCAATTTTGTTAGATGCCCAACCTTCTAAAAGTATAAAGTAAAGTTGTTGATGGCTTGTTAATGAAGGATAATCCTTTGAATCTAAATCTGCTTTTAATTTTTCATCAGTGACCTTCTCTTTAGATGGACTTTCAACATGCATAGAATGAACCCTTGAATATTTCAATGAGGGGAACATTCTTGAACTTCATTTTTTTCTTTATCTCCTTAGCATGCTTTGCTTCATCTAGAAGATTATTTAACTCTGGTTCATGACAGATTTCCAACTCAACCCGATTTAATTACTCTTTCTCAATTAATGGCTTTGTGAATCATGCTCCATTATGTGTATCATTCTCATTATGTTAGATCGATCTTGACTTCCCTCTCCAATTAGGAAAATGCAAAGGGACTTCCTACCTGGAATGGGATTCAAATCCGTAACAGGTTTGTACAAAATATTTGTAGAGTCAACAAGCATCCCCATGTCTAAGGCATCCACAACCCATAAGTTTGTAACCAACGTCTTTTTATCCTTTTTGGTAGCAACACAAATTGGGTCATCATATGTAAGCTTATGTACCATGATATGAGTGTAGCTTGCATCATACTAACCCACATTGAATCCACCATTATTTAATGTAATGTTTTGATCATGGTTTTCTTCGTCCTCTCTCCCATAATCCACTTTTTCTTTTTCAAACATGTCCTCTTCATAATTATCTTCACAAATATCATCTTCTTTTTCTTCTTCCACATTTTCCTCTTCATCATCATCAATGTCTTCTTTAACATCTTCCTCATTGTTATGATATTGTTCATCTTTTTGTTTCTCAAGATAGTCTTCGTCCACATCAAGACTAATTGGAACTGCATAGGTTTCCACCTCTACATTTGGAAATGTGGAAGAAACCTCAGTTTATGAGTATATCATACTAGAAGCCCCATCACTTTTAGATACACTAGACATGGATTTGTTTTCAGTGCGAAATGCAACAAGAGAAAATGAATTTGTAGATTCAGACGTGGCTACTGAATTGGGCTTAGAATTAGGAATAATTGCAAAGCTATCCATATTCTCAGATATGGTAGTGGTTGTGGAATCAGGCAGTGGACTAGATACCACATCTTTGCGGTCAGTAACTGGCACCACATCAATTGGACCAGATTTGGGCTCTTTCAGTTCCATGTTTTGAATGGAGACAACCATAGTAGAATTACTCACATCTTCATCATCAACCATTGCATTTACATCCTTAAATTCATGTCCTCCACTTATTATCTCTCTGTTCATTTCATTTTCCACTTTATCACTATTATCTAGATCGTCATCTTGATTTATATCATTTTCATTATCATCATTATGATCAAAATCTTCTTCTCCTGCTTCACCTTGTTTCCTTTCTTCACTGTCACTATCATCTTCCTTATTATCGATTTCCTTTAGACATGCTTTAACTTCGGCATATGATTTTCCTAAACGCTGAAATGCTTCTTGAATTTTACCAAACTATTTGACGTATTTAGGGTGAAAACTTAACGACATAGTGTGCGGCGAGGACTCACATGGTTATATTGCGCGCCATGGATTTGATACCACTGAAGCAACAAAACTTATAGCTTGTTGACTTTAATATGTAAAATACACAAGAGTATTTGTAATAATAATTTATTATATAAATAAAATTTACAAGTGATGTTGAATGTGACAATGAGGCCCTACTTATATACCTAGTAAGGTGGCCTTTCATGACTAGGCATGTCTTTTAGACATGCCTTTTCACTTAACTTAATGACCACCTAACATAATCCTTATTTTGATTATTTAATATTTACATTTATTTTTATTTATTTATTTTTTATGAATTATATTCTTAACACTATCAAGTTGGCCTACATGAAGAGACACATCCACCTTTAGAAGAGCCTATATAGAGAGGAACTCATCCTTCATTGTACACATCACTCATCTCATTCTCTATGCATAGAAGAGGAAGAAATAAGTTAAAGATGAGGGTACAAAGAAGAGGAAGTCAAATAATTCGAAGTGCTTGGGCTAGATCTATCTCTCTTGTGAAAGTCGAAGTTAAAGTTTTTGCACTGGGTCTATCTCTAATTTGATCTTGAAGGAAGGAAAGATGGAAAGGCAAGCAAAGGTCACATAGGACACCTCATTAGCCCTAAGTATAAAGGGAAGGAAAGCAAGGAAGAAGGGAAGGCTATTTGAGGGAGATCAATGTCGCTAGGAGTAGAAACAACAATTGCAGTAGTTGTCGTGAGACAAAATTTCGAATCTACAATAGGAGGTCGAAGTCACTACAGTAGGAGGCCGAGTTGATCTTGATCTTGGAGGGTATTTGTTTGAGTCACTAGGTAATGGTATTCGTTAATTGAAGAATCTATAATAATAGAAGAGATTTATGGGTTTTCCCCTTAAGGGGAGGGGTTTTGGCCTTGGCTTGCAACCTATATAACGTATCATTGTTCTTATTGTTTTGGTAGCTGTTTGATGTATCACAAACTATAATAATACGGAACAAAGCTAATAAGTAAATAGGTAACACAAACAATTATCAAGCTAAGAGAATTAACATACTTATTTCCCTATTGAAATCTCAACATGGTATCAAAGGTAAGGTTATCTAAGGGCATAATGAAGATCTCCTCTACAGTGAAGAAGTTCATCAAGAAGATTGCAAGTCATCTCAAGAAAGGTGTCAAGGAAGCATGGAGTTTCTTATTTTATTCAAAGAAGGTATCATACAAAGAAAAGGGTGAAGGTATCTTCTCGGGTCTCTCTGGTACATTCGAAGGCGAAGATGTTTGGGTAATTTCTAGTGGTGCATCAAGGCACATGAATGGCCACTCCAATCGTTTGAAGACCTTATCAAAAGGAAAGTTTGCTTACTCAGTGGAACTTGGAGATAATAAGAGCTATCTTGTGAAAGGTATTGGATCAACCTCCATAAATCTAGAAGATGGAAACAACATACACCTCAACAACATTCTATTTGTTCAGGTTTGCATAAGAATTTACTTTCTATTTCAAGTTTAGAAGATAAGGGTGATAGAATAGCCTTCATTTATGGAAAGGTCATTGTTTGGGGAAAATACTTGAATATAAATCAAGCCAAGGTAATTGGCATCTGAGAAGGAAGACTCTACAAATTAGATCTCTTGTGCCCAAGCCCTAGTTCACATTGAAATTAGCCCATGTGAACTTTGGCATTGAATATTTGGTCATCTACATTTCAGAATCCTTCCAACTCTAAGCTCCATAGTAGATGGAATTCCTAATTTGAAGGAAGATCATGAAGGTGCATGCAAGGGATGTGAATTGGGTAAGAATTCCAAGAGACCATTTGGAAGCAGTGCTTTGCGGTCAGAAGAAATCTTGGATCCCATTGATTTCGATGTATGTGGTCCTATGACTCATAAATCTCTTGGAGGACATCTATATTATGTCACATTTATAGATGACCATTCAAGAAATATCTGGGTTTACTTAATGAGAACCAAGGACAAAGTATTTACAAGATTTCAACAATTCAAAGTTGAAGCGGAGAACCTTACAGAAAGGAGAATCAAGATACTAAGATATGATGAGGAAGGAGAATATAAATCCAAAGAAATTATAACACTATATAAGGAATCTAAGATTAAGAGGGAGTTGATAGTCCCATATAATCTCGAACAAAATGGAGTTGCAAAAAGAAAGAATAGATCCATTGAAGAAAGTGTAAAGGAAATGTTACACGATCAAGATCTACCTATGTTTTTGTGGGGAGAATCCACGAAGACAACTGTCTACATTCAAAACTGAAGCCCCCATAGATCTCTAGACAATAAAACTCAGGAAGAAGTGTTCACTGGAAAGAAGCCATCTATAGATCATCTTCAGATCTTTGGGTGTCCTGTATATATCCATATTCCAAAGGACAAAATAAAGAAGTTGGATCCTTCCAGTATGAAGGGTACATTTGTGGGGCATAGAAACTCATCAAAAGCTTATAGGATCTACATGAAATATGGACAACAGATAGAAGTCAGTCGTGATGTCTTATTTGATGAGAGTATAGCATTCAAGAAATCAAAGGAACTTTCCATAGACTTTGATGATGAAGAACTTTCGATATTTGAGGAAGAAGTTGACTAAGGGAAATAAGAATCACACCATGAAGAAGAAGGTCCTAGTGAACCTTTTCAATCTGTGGTCATTCCTGAAACAAGGAAAAGACCTAATTCGTTGAGTTTTACACTACTTGATGCAAAAGGTCATGGAGCAACGACATGCTCATTCAAAAAAAGCAAGAAACCAAAGAGATATTTTGGGTATGTTACATACATGACAAAGCTAATAGAAGAAGAACCATCCTCCTTTAGAAGAGGCTATGAATCATCAAGAATGGAAGGATGCCAGAATGAAGAATATCAATCTATAATGAAGAATGGAGTCTAGGAGATCGTACCTAGGCCCAAAGACAAATTTGTGGTTACTTCCAAGTGGATCTATAAGATCAAACATGTAGCCAATGGAAGTATAGATAAGTATAAAACAAGATTTTTGGTTAGAGGCTTCTCTCAACTTGAAGGCATCGACTATGAAGAGACATTTTCTCCAACAACAAGATATACAACAATTTGATCATTAGTCTCTTTGGAAGTATCGATGAGATGGAACATCCACCAAATGCATGTCAAGACTGCGTTTTCGAATGGCACAATGAAGCAAACAAAGTTCCTTCTACAGATTAATTATTCCAGAAGACTTGGAATATAAAGATATCCATGAGGATACAAATATTATATATTAAATGTGTGAATAATAACGACTTACAATGAGAACAAGAAGCTTGCTTATATATCAAGCAAGTGTCTCTTCATGGAGAGTCATGTTTCATTTAGACATTGACTCTTCAACCTAATTACTAATTAACTAATCATTATTTGTGATTATTATTATTTACATTATTTCACATTATTTCCTATATATTTATTCATAACATTGCCTTCCTCCTCAAAAATCTTTGTCCTCAAAGCTTGTTAATGAAAAAGGCTTGATTTCTTTTTCAGCTTCAAATGTTTTTCTATCTCAGAATAGTCATCTTCGTCGGTACACGCTGATATGATCTTCTAAGTGACAAACAAAATTGTCACACTAAGAAGGGATCAGACCATCCTAGATTAATCATTTGTATAATATTCTGATCACTGGAATTTTGCAACGACTTGTCAGTATAAGACAAAATTTATTTTATGTCATTATTCTCTGAAACATCAACTTGTTGTTTTGGTCTGAATGGTCCTGATATGTAGCTTGGTTGAGTTGTCTACTCTCATGATTCGGATTTTGTTATGGGACTTTACTTTCCCTTATTAGGTGTGTGGAAATTTTTTGATTTACTTCAGGGGATGATGTTGTTGAGTTCGTTACCAAACCTTCATTTGGGATGTTTATCATATGAGCTGCAACATCTAAGCACGTCTTTTCTTCAACTTGCTTGTCTTCTTCTTAAGTTGTGACATTCATTGGATTGGTATTTGTTGTTTTGTCATCAACATGAATTCTTACATTTCATGCTTCCTTCTCGATAAATTGTTGTACCTTGTTTTCTAATGACTTCTTATCCTTCTTAAGTTTCTTAATTTGCGTCAATAATTTTTCACTATGGTTTTTAAGTCGAGAAACTTCTTCATTTTTGTCAACAATGATTTTGTCAATTTCATTTTGCATATTTTGTAATGCTTTTTTACCTTCTTAAGGAATTGCTTTTGAAATATCTTGTATGTCTTTTGGCATCACTGAATCTGGCTTCAAAGTAACATCTTGTAGCGTTATTTTTTTCCTTTTGTGGGAAAATGTCAAAATTTTTTTTTTGCATTTAGAATAAAGGACCCTAGAGTTTCTATCCAGGGTGAGCCAAAAACAATGTCACTATCGTCAAAAAATAAGGTTTTCACAGTGAATTGCGAGGAAAAAGTATAATCTCCAATACTTAGGTGTAGATTGCTTATGTTATATTGTTTGTCACATGTGTCAACAAAAATCGTTTCAACTATATTTGATTCAGGAAGCACCAATTGGTTAGCACATTTAGGACTAACATAATTACTTCTTTCAGTAGGACTGATAGAGATTATGATATCTCTTCTTGTGAGTGATCCTTTGATTTTAAATAGTGTGTCAACACATTTACTAAAGGTTTTAGGATATCTTCTCTCACTAGTTTCCATTTTGCGTTGATGTTTTTATGTAAACAATATGTCAACTTGAGCTCTTTTCTTTTTTTTTTTTTTAAATTATAAAAATCCCTTATTTCTATATATATTTTTCAAATATTCTCCTTAATGATGGATTGTTAAAAACTGAATAACTTTTTTTAAATTTAAAAAAACCACCCTCCTTTATATTGTTCCCTCCATAATGTATGTCTTCTTTATGATTAAAGCCCTTTTCAAAACAACTTTATTATCTTAAATAATAATAGTTCACTTTTTTATCTTTATAATAATTTATTTTTAATATTATATACTGCGCCTTTTAATCTTATTTTATTAAATCCCTTTTCCTTTTAAATCACTATTATCTTATATATATTTTGATATAATATAAAACTTTATAAGGTTTTTATAATTAAAACCTTACTACTTAATAAATATTTAGGTTCACGTATAATTTTTTTTTTCCTAGTTAAAAATTTGACTTCACAAATAGTTGTGTCTTTTTTATTGGGTGGTGACTTTTTGTAATGGTGTACTAATTATTTTGGAAATGGTGTACGAAACAGTTCTATTTGGAAGCAGGTTGGATAGACAGTGCAAGATAGAGATGGCAATTGGCGAATCTATGTCGGTCTCACGGTCTCGTTGTTGCTTGGTTGTCTGATGGTGAGAGTCTTGACAGTTATTGGTTGACAGAGGCGTAATATTGCTACGTAGAAATGGAGGGCAGTGGTGTGGATTGTATCCGGCAGGGTGTTTCAAGGTCTGGGGAATCGAGACAACAACAACACATAGTCTGGAGGGTTGGCAGTTTAGAGTGGAGAAGTGGCTACAGACAGGTCGAGCTCTGGTGGTTGTGTGGTTGGGAAATTTGAATGTGGTTCTTTGGCCTGCGAGAGTGGTGGCTATGTTCGCAACCAGGTACGTTGGCTTTTTCATATATATAACTTTAATTTTGTTTCAGATTTTTTTTATTTTTATGTTTATGTTTTTTTTGTAATATATATATACATATATTATTATAATATATATATTTAATTCTTTTGTTTTGTTGTTTTTTTATCGTTATTTTTCTATATATTATTTATTTAGTTTGTTTTTTTTTTAATGGCCAAAGGCATGATTGGCGATATGGAGAAACTCCAATTGTAGCGAAATGCTTGAATTATGACAACAACAACGCTGATGACGATTGATGGCCAAGGGATGGTGACCAGAGAATGAGCTTTGTGCAGTAGTTAAGCGGCCAAAGGGTCGACTGTTCTAATACCAAATGAAGCGGGCAAAGTTTTCTCTACAGATTAATTATTCCAAAAGACTTGGAATATAAAGAGATCCACGGGGATACAAATAATATATATTAAATGTGTGAATAATAATGACTTACAATGAGAACGATAGGCTTGCTTATATATCAAGCGTCTCTTCATGGAGAGTCATGTCTCATTTAGACATGACTCTTCAACCTAATTACTAATTAACTAATCATTATTTGTGATTATTATCATTTACATTATTTTACATTATTTCCTATATATTTATTCATAACATTGCCTTCCTCCTCAAAAATCTTTGTCCTCAAAGCTTGTTAATGAAAAAGTCTTGATCTCTTTTTCGGCTTCGAATGTTTTTCTATCTTGGAACAGTCATCTTCGTTGATACAAGCTGATATGATCTTCTAAGTGACAAACAAAATTGTCACACTAAGAAGGGATCAGACCATCCTAGATTAATCATTTGTGTAATATTTTGATCACTGGAATTTTGTAACGACTTGTCAGTATAAGACATAATTGATTTTACGTTATTATTCTCTGAAACATCAATTTGTTGTTTTTGGTCTGAATGGTCTTGATACCTAACTTGGTTGAGTTGTCTACTCTCATGATTCGGATTTTGATATGGGACTTTACTTTCCCTTATTAGGTGTGTGGAATTTTTTTTATTTACTTCAGAGGATGTTGTTGTTGAGTTCGTTACCAAACCTTCATTTGGGGTGTTTATCATCTGAGCTGCAACATCCAAGCACGTCTTTTCTTCAACTTGCATGTCTTCTTCTTAAGTTGTGACATTCATTGGCTCGGTATTTGTTGTTTTGTCATCAATATGAATTCCTACATTTGATGCTTCCTTCTTGATAAATTGTTGTACCTTGTTTTCTAATGACTTCTTAGTTTTCTTAAGTTTCTTAATTTGTGTCAGTAATTTTTCACTATGGTTTTTAAGTCGAGAAACTTCTTCATTTTTGTCAACAATGATTTTGCCAATTTCATTTTGCATATTTGTAATGCGTTTTTACCTTCTTGAGGAATTACTTTTGAAATATCTTGTATGTCTTTTGGCGTCACTGAATCTGGCTTCGAAGTAACATCTTGTAGCATTATTTTTTTCCTTTTGTGGGAAAATGTCATTTTTTTTTTTTTTTGCATTTAGAATAAAGGACCCTAGAGTTTCCATCTAGGGTGAGCCGAAAACAATGTCACTATCGTCAAAAAATAAGGTTTTCACGGTGAATTGTGAGGAAAAAGTATAATCTCCAATACTTAGGTGTAGATTGCTTATGTCATATTGTTTGTTACATGTGTCAACAAAAATCGTTTCCACTATATTTGATTCAGGAATCACCAATTGGTTAGCACATTTGGGACTAACATAATTACTTCTTTCAGTAGGACTGATAGAGATTATGATATCTCTTTCTGTGAGTGATCCTTTGATTTTAAATAGTGTGTCAACACATTTACTAAAGGTTTTAGGAAATCTTCTCTCACTAGTTTCCATTTTGCGTTGATGTTTTTACGTAAACAATATGTCAACTTGCGCTCTTTTTTTTTTAATTATAAAATATCCCTTATTTCTATATATATTTTTCAAATATTCTCTTTTAATGTGGATCGTTAAAAACTTGAATACCTTTTTTTTAATTTAAAAAAAAATACTCCTTTATATTGTTTCTCTCCTTATATGTATGTCTTTCTTTATATTAAAAGCCCTTTTCAAACAACTTTATTATCTTATAATAATAATAGTTTTACTTCTTTTTTCTTTATAATAAATTTAATTTTTAATATTTTAATGCTGCTCTTTCTATAATCTCTTATTTATTAAAATCCTTTTTCCTTTTAATCACTATATATGCTTATATATATTTTGATATAATATAAAACTTTATAAGGTTTTTATAATTAAAACCTTACTACTTAATAAATATTTAGCTTCACGTATAATTTTTTTTCCTAATTAAATATTTGACTTCACAAATAGTTGCGTCTTTTTTATTTGGTGGTGACTTTTTGTAATGGTGTACTAATTATTTTGGCAATGGTGTATGAAACAGTTCTATTTGGAAGGAGGTTGGACAAACAACGCAAGATAGAGATGGCAATTGACGAATCTATGTCGGTCTCATGGTCTCGTTGTTGCTTGATTGTCTGATGGTGAGAGTCCTGACAGTTATTGGTTGACATAGGCATAGGATTGCTATGCAGAAATGGAGGGCAGTGGTGTGGATTGTAGCCGACAGGCTATTTCAAGGTCTGGGGAATCGAGACAACAACAACACATAGTCTGGAGGGTTGGCGGTTTATAGTGGAGAAGTGGCTACAGACAGGTCGAGCTCTGGTGGCTGTGCGGTTGGGCAATTTGAATGTGGTTCTTTGGCTTGCGAAAGTGGTGACTATGTGCGCAACTAGGTACGCCCGATTTTTTATGTATATAACTTTAATTTTGTTTCAGATTTTTTTTTTTTTTCCTTTAATGTTTTAAAAGTTTTTCTTTTTGTAATGTTTAATATATATATCCTATTTTTTTTCTTTGGTTTTTTGTTTTTATTTTTTATTATATAATGATTTATTTATTTTGTTTTTTTTTAATGGCCAAAGGTATGATTGGGGATACGGAGAAACTCCAATTGTAACGAAATGCTTGAATTATGCAACAACAAGGTTGATGACGATTGATGGCCAAGGCCCAGTAACCAGAGAACGAGCTTTGTGCAGTAGTGAAGCGGCCAAAGCGTCAACTGCTCCGATACCAAATGAAGCGAACAAAGTTCCTTCTACAGATTAATTATTCCAAAAGACTTGGAATATAAAGAGATCCATGGGAATACAAATAATATATATTAAATGTGTGAATAATAATGACTTACAATGAGAACGAGAGGCTTGCTTATATATCGAGCAAGTGTCTCTTCATGGAGAGTCATGTCTCATTTAGAATTGACTGTTCAACCTAATTACTAATTAACTAATCATTATTTGTGATTATTATCATTTACATTATTTTACATTATTTCCTAAATATTTATTCATAACAAACAATAGATGAGCAAGTATACATAGAGAAACCCTTGAGATTCGAAGTTAAAGACAAAAATTCATATGTTTGCAGATTGAAGAAAGCATTATATGGCCTCAAGAAAGAACTAAGGGCATGGTATGCTAGAATGGATGCATACCTACAAAGAATAGGCTTCACAAAAATTTTTGTTGATTCAAATCTTTATATCAAGGTTGTAGATGGAGAACTTGTAATTGTTCTTCTATATGTAGATGATCTTCTCTTGATAGGTGTAGAAGGCTGAATTGAAGAATGTAAGAAGTTACTGGCAGCAGAATTTGACATGAAAGATCTCAAGCTGGTGCATTATTACTTGGGACTAGAAGTCTGGACAAGACCTAATGAAGTTTACTTAGGTCAAGGAAAGTACGTGATCGAGATACTGAAAACATTTGACATGATGGACTGCAAACCGATGACTAATCCGATGATCACTAACTTAAAGAGACTAAGAAATTCCAAATCTAGCCCTGTGGCTCCTTCCAAGTATAGGCAACTCATTGGCTCATTGATGTACTTAGTGAATACTCGACTAGACATATGTTTTGCAGTACAGGTTCTCAGTCAATTCCAAGTAGAGCCGAAGCATGATCATTGGGTGGTAGTGAAACATATTCTGAGATATTTGCAAGGAACCATCCACTACTGTCTAAAGAATGATCGAAGAAATGATGTCCAACTGATTGGATATACAGATTCTGATTGGGGAGGCAGTGAGCAAGATGGAAGGAGCACTATGGGAGGATGTTTCAGTTTGGGATCCTCCATGGTCTCATGGATGAGCAGAAATCAAGACACAATTGCTTTGAGTAGTGCTGAAGTTGAATATATTGCAACCTGTGAAGTAAGCAGAGAAGCAGTATGGTTGAGGAAGCTGTTATCCAACTTGTTTGAAGGACCGATGAACCCTACAATGATACTTTGTGATAACACCAGTTGTATACATTTGTATGAGGATCTAATGTTTCATGGAGAGACAAAGCATATAAACAACAAGTATCACTATATTCAAGAGCTAGTGCAAAATGGTATGTTGCAACTACAATATATCTCCATTGATGAGTAGGTAGCTGACATATTGACGAAATCACTTCTGAACAAGAAGCTTGTATACTTGAGAGACAAGCTTGTTTTGGTTGATATATCCTCCCTAATTGAGAGGGAGAGATAGACACTACATTATTGTCTTCACTTGGGAAGAAAGAATGGAGGATTGGGTAACCATCTGGCATTCTATACTCTTTGAGAATGTGGTGGGGAATTCAAGACAAGAGTATTCATGGATCGATATTCTTTGAGGATTAACTACCCAAGATAAGAATAGTCCAATGGAAGGTCATACTCTGTGAACACCCGGGTGGA
>APFE031243753.1:0-19615 GCA_000404065.3 Pinus taeda
TTATTGCATTACTTGGCATAGATGAAAGAGATGGTGGTAGGTGGGCGTACCTCAAGTATCTTATGTAACTCAGTACCTAAGTAAATAAGAAAAGAGAGAGGTTTAGACTCATATACATCATGTCACTTCCATAACTATAGATGTCCTAATAATACATCACAAACTTCAAGAGGAGCAACATCAAACAGTACCTCATCCATGAAGGACTTGATGTTGTAGGGAAGGCAACACTGCTAGCTGATGCCAAGATCTCGTCCTTGGTGAAGCCAAACAATGCTATATGACTACTAATGTGTTGTAGTTGGTAGGCCCAGCCGCTTCATGAGATTTGTTGAAATGAGGTTCTTTAGGCTCCTGCTATCGACAATGAACTATAGCAAAGAACCCTTCACCCACATTTGTGAGTGGAATAGGCGCTCGCCCTCTTCTGAATCTTCATGCTCAATCTTCTAGATCTTGGTGGTGGCCATAGTGGCACTGGGCTTTGTGTCAATCATATTCTTTCATTTGTCACTCCCATGATTGAGTTTTGACTTAGAGTGGGAACATGCGTCAAACTCAGAAGCCTTCAGCTTAACCACTGGTGACTACATGACCTAACCCTCACTTTTGTTCTTAGTGGAAGAACTCTTATGGAACTCACATCAGTTTCACCTTTCCTTCCTTGTCTTTGTGGTGTTGTTCTTTGCTTCCATCTTCAGCAGGTTATCCTGGGCCACCTTGCCTTAGCTTTGTCTTTTACTCTAAAGTTTGTGGGCGCCTTTCGATTTCTTAGGATTCATGGATCCAATGTCTCTCTTTCACTGTTTAAGCTACTTCTCAATCTTGGCAGTGTGTCGATATGTCATGACAAGCGAGGAGATGTCCAGGAACTCCATCTCATCTTGGATGTAGTTGTGTAGGCAGTCACTATAATTGAGTACCAAATGTTTTTCAGAATCCTTCATACCCAACTTTGTGTGAAGGGTATAAAAAAAATTGGTAAACTCTAGCATGTCTTGCTACCTTCCCTGTCACAGTATGATCCACTTTATGTATTTGTCGTGATAGCAACTGACTGGGTAGTTTTCTTCCTTAATGGCATCTCAGAATGAATCCCAAGTGGGTGTGGTCGAAAATAGTGAGGGCGTACTTTCATCCTTGTGCTCTAGTAGGTTTCACATCATCCCCTATGTGAAACCCCCATGGGAGGCCATTAGGATTTGTGAGGTTGGTCTTGTAAAGGTTCGACCAATTCAAACCCTAACTCCTTATATCCCGACCTCGTTGGGGACATGCAAAGAAAAACAAAGAAAAAGCAGAATGTTCTGATACCAATGATATCAATTTAAACAGGAATGCAACGAATTATAAATATAACCATAAATACAAATATCTTGCAGAAAGAACACATCATTTTATTAATGTCAATTACTGAAATATGCTTACAAACAAAATGGAAATAAGAGTGGCTCGCGCGATGGTATCTTATCTCTGAGAAGAGAAGTGGTAGCTACATTCCTCTGAACTGTGTTGCAATGAGGCTTAAGGGCCTACTTATTATTGAAAAACATGAGAAAACCCTAAAAAAGAAAAACCCTAATTGAGGAGATGTAAGGACAAGAGTTTGTGGGCCCCGTAGGGTTTATTTGGGCAACCAATTTGTCGGGGTCATAACTTTCTCATATTATCTATGTTTGGTGCATATGATATCTTGTTGGAAGGGCTCTCTGAGTACTATAGGTTTTACCACAAGCCCTTTCATATAGAAATGGGCTTATAATGGGCCTAAAAAAAATGTCATTTAGGTGGTCAAAACTGCTCTAAAAGTTCAAGACCAAAAAAATTGCTAAAAATTGTAAATGATGAAATAAGCAGGGAAACAAAAGAAACTAAATGGAGATCTAGGTGGGATATGTGGGTGCCCACCAATATCCAGTTGGATCATTCCTCCCCCTTAGGGAGAAATGGTTGTGCAAAGCCTCTATGAGGTGAGGAAACTTCTATTGAAATTGGTCCTTGCTGAGCCACTTGCCTTGGTGGAAGAGTTGGCTAGCTTTGACAACCTTATATAGTTGGATTTTTTACTAGCGAGTTCTCTTGGCCTGTGTGTCCATAATCTGATTAGTTGTGGCCTGTTCCATGTAGCCTCAGTCTAACTCTATTAGTGTGAGTTGTTATACAATATTTGATGTGTCCAACAATGGTGGGAAGTATGGTCAAAAGGGGTGCACATTGAAAACTAGGTGTGGGGCAAGGAATGGGGGAATGTCAAGCTTAAAATCATTGTCTCCCACAACCCTGGTAATGGTGTAAGGACCATATGCGAGTGGTGTGAGCTTCCAATGGGCTCCAATAAGGTATTCTTTCTACAAATGGAACCATATTTTTTCACCTACCTGAAACTTGTCTGGCGCCCAATGTTGATCATGTCGTTGCCTGTACTCAGCATTTGATATCTCCAGGATATCTTGAACTTGTTAGTGGATGTGTTGGATGCATTCAATAAATCTGGTCGCTTTATCAGCCTTAGACAATACATGTGTGGATTTTATCTGTGTAGTCACATGAGGCATGGCAACATCAATCAAACACAATGGATGAAATCCTAGATCCACCTGAAAGGCAAAGCGACTACTCGAGTTATGAAGAGCTCTTTTACAACTAAGCTATACATATGGAAGGCTCTAATCCCAGGTTTGATGATGCTTGGAGTTTACATGTGGAATATATGCACTATCATACTATTGACGACCTCCATCTGGCCATGAGTCTAGGGATGGAAGGTAGTTGATTTGGTGAGATTGGTGTCCAATAGTGTCCAAGGGCTTGACTAGAATGTGCTGAGGAGCCTGCTATCCCAATCTACTATAATGGTATAGAGATCCCAAAATGTGCCCATACTTGTTCAAAGAAGGGTTTGAGAGTGTCCTTTGGTGTGATACTCTTCTTGCAGGCCACTAATATAGACATATTAGAAAATTTTTCCATAATCACAAATACATAGTTATTACCATGGTTGGTAGAAGGGAGGAAAGACATATAGTCCATTGATATGGATTCCTATGGCTGGTTGGGAGTAGGCAAAAGAGTGTACAAGCCTTTCTTCTTGATGGTTGGCTTGGTGATGGTGTAGGAAATGCAGGATCTGATATATTTCCCAACATTGACTCAGAGTTTGGGCTGATAAAATTACTTTTGTAACACAACCACAATTTTTTCTACACCAAAGTGTCCTACTACTCGACTGTAGTGTGCATCCAAAATAAGCTTGGCACGCTGCCCTAAACGAGCACAAAGGTGGCCCAAGTAGCATAATAATGCATCTCGGAGGTGGAAACCATGAACTTTCTTTCCAGCTACTAACTTTTGGTATGTCTAGGTGAACTCTGGATCATTTTTGTATACTTTTAGCCATCTGGAGGTATCGTGACCACAAGAGTTGAGAACATTAGTCAGTGATGTAACTAGGGGTCGGCTAAGGCAGTCTACAACATGATTGGTGCTACCTTTTTTTATTTAATGTTTAGGTGGAATTGCTGCAAGTATGTAGAACACTTTTAATCGCGATCATTCTACAACTTCCCCTGTGTTTGTCTAAACTGAAGAGCACGATGATTGGTGTGGATGACCATCTCCTTCCCCAAAATGTAGTGCTTCCATTATTGGCAAGCCTGCATGATGGAAGACATCTCTTTATCATACATGGGGAACTTTCGAATTATATTAGAAATTTTCTCACTATGATAGGCCACTAGATGCCCATGTTGGGTGAGGACTACACCAATAACATATTCTGAGCTGTCTGTCTGGATTTCAAATAGTTGATGCAAGTTTGGTAGTGTGAGTACTGATGTAGAGTAGAAGTAGTCCTTCAACTCAAAGAACACCTCCTACTGGGAGTCAGACCAAGAAAACTTTGCTTTCACCATACCCTTCATTATTTGACTCAAAGGCCAAGTGATATGGGAGAATCCCAACATAAACCTCCGATAGAAATTTGCAAGGTTAAAAAAGCTATGATCCTCGGTTAGAGTGGTCAAGGTTGGCTAGTCTTAAATGACTTGGATCTTCGGTAGGTACACATGCATGCCATGCTCATCTATGATGTAACCCAAGTATTGGACCTGGCTCATGCCAAACATTCATTTCTCCAAGTTGGCACATAGTTTGCGCTATCAAAGGGATTGAAGGACCTGCCAAATGTGTTGCAAGTGTTCTTTCCAACTCTCCTTGAAGATAAGGATTTCGTCCAAATAAACCACCACAAATGAGTTCGTTAAGGTTCAAAATATTTCATCCATTAGCCTCATAAAAGTAGCAGCGACATTTGTCAACCCAGAGGGCATAACCAACCATTCAAAAATGTATTCCTCAGATATAAAGGTGGCCTTCCATTCATCTATAGGGTCCATTGAAACCTGGTCATAACTAGAATTCAGATCGATCCTACTAAAATACTTGTCCCCCTTTAGTTGGTCTAGTAGGAGATCAATCCATGGGATTGGATACCTACTCCTATGATTTTTTTCATGCCTAATAATCAATGTATAGCCTCTAGGTTGCATCCCTCTTCTATACAAATATAATTGATCTCCCACAAGGTGATGAACTTGGTCAGAACTGCCCTTTATCCAAAAACTCCATTTTTGCAACCTCATCCCTTCATTTTCCCAAATGGAGCAGTGATATACCAGCCTACTGGGTAGAGGTGCTCCTGGAGTGAGATCAATTGAATGCTTGACCTGACAATGCAAGGGTAACCCTATAGGTGAGAAGAAGATGTCCTTCTATTCTTCCACAACCATATTGCCCTGCTTCTACTACTTGGAGGAGACCTTCCCAGGGGCCATCTTTGGGGCTACAACATTCCCCTTACTTTGAGAGTGAATAAGAAAGAAAACAAATTTCCCAGTTTGGTAGATGACCTTATTGCATTTCTTGGTAGAGATCAAAGAAACGATGGTGGGTGGGCATACCTCTAGTATCTTTTATAACTTAGGAGCCAAGGAAATAATAAAAGAGTTAGGCCTACACTCATATACAACATGCCACTTCCATAAGTATGGTTTTCCTAATAATACATCGCAAAATTCAAAAGGAGCAACATAACACAGTACCTCATTTGTGAGGGGCTTGATGTTCTAGGAAAGGCAGCACTGTTGGTTGATGCAAAGATTTTATCATTGGTGAAGACACCCAATGGTATATGACTATAGGTGTGTTGTAGTCAATAGGCCAAACCACTTCATGAACTCTCCTAAAATGAGGTTCTTTAGGATCTTGTTGTTGACAATGAATTGCAACGGAGAACCCTTCACCCACATTTGTGAGTAGAATAGGTGCTCCCCTTCTTCTGGATCTTCGGGCTCAATCTGTTGGACCTTCTTGTTGGCCACAATGCAATTGGACTCCATGTCAATGATATTCTTCCCTTTGTCATTACCCTTGTCGGGTTTTGACTTAGAGTCAGAACATGTTTCGAACTCAGAATCCTTCAGCTCGGCATTAGTGATTGGTTGGCCTGACACTCACTTGTGTTGTGATTGGAGCTCTTATGGAACTCACATCACATTCCCATGTACTTCTTTGTCTTTGTGGTGTTATTATTTGCTTGCAGCTTCATCGGGTTATCCTGGGTCACCTCACGTTGGCTTAGCATTTTTCTCTATAGTTTGGGGGCACCTTTCTCTTCCTTCAAATTCATAGATCCAAAGTCTCATTTTTTCTATTTATGCTCGTTCTCGATCTTGACAACTTATTGGTACACCGTTTTGAGTGAGGAGATGTCCAAGAACTCCATCTCATCCTGGATGTACTTGTGTACAAAATGTTTCTCAAACTCCTTGATACCCTACTTCCTGCAAGGGGTATGAAAAACATTAGTAAAATCTCACATGTCTTGGTCCCTTCCCTGTTGCAGTGTGGTCCAATTTATGTATATTATCCTCATAGCTCTCGATAGGGTAGTAATGTTCCTTGATGGCATCCCATAATGAATCCCATGTGGGTTTGGCTGAAAATAGTGAAGGTGTACCTTCATCCTTCTACTCACAGTAGGTTTCCCACCAGTCCTTGATGTGGGAGACAACTTTGAGAAGAGAAAAAGTAATCTTTTACAAGGTGGAAAAATCATGAACAAAAAAACATCCTTCTAGTAGATTTAACCATTTATCTATGGTGTCCGTATATATCTATCCTTCAAATATGGGAATTTCAAATTTAACTTTTGCCTTAAAGGGTGTGGTGCTTGTAGAGTAGCTCCTAGAACTAGATGCATTACCTTTGGGTAGTCGGTGAAGGATTTGGGCAATGTTGTTGATCATCGTGTTCCTTTGTCGCTCGATGGCTTCTTTGAGCAAGATTTTGAAAGGATCTCATACCCCCCCATCTATATTTTCTTCCCCCATGTGAGACCATCGGGATATGCAAGGTTGGCATTGCAAAGGTTCGACCAATTCAATCCCTAACTCCTTATATCCTAACCTCATTGGGGACATGCAAATAAAAACAGAGAAAGAGCAGACCGCTCTAATACCAGTGATCTAAATTTAAACACGAATGCAACAAATTATAGATATAACCATAAATACAAATATGAAGCAAAAGTAACACCTTGTATCATTAATATCAAAAAACTAAAATATGCTTACAAACAGAATGGAAATAAGACTAGCTCGGGCGATGGTAACTTATTTTTTAGAAGCAATGTAGTGTTTACATGCCTATGAACTATGTTACAATTAGGCTCAATGGAGTATTTATTATTAAAAAGCATGCGAATACACTAAAAAAATAGAAACCTAAACGTAAGAGATGTAACACCAAGAGTTTGTGGGCCTGTTGGTGTTAGTTGGGCAACCAACTTCCCGGGGTCATAACTTGGGCATATTATCTCTGTTTGGTGCATAAGCTACCTTGTTGGAAAGGTCTCTCTATGTACTATTGTTTTTTGTAGAGGCCCCTACCCACGTCTATGGGTCTAGAACGAACCTCTAAAAAACACCGTTTAAGGGGTCAAAACTACTCTGGAAGTTTAGGACCCGAAAAATTGCTAAAAATAGTAAATTCTGAAATAAACAATTTAAAAAAAAAGAAATTGACTAGAGATCTAGGTGGGGTAGGTGGGTGGCCACTAATATCCACCTGGATCATTGTGATATTGGAGTTGTCACCTGGTTGGGATTAGGCATTTGGGCTTCCTTTCCTTGGTTAGCCTAAGGTTGAGCATTGTACTTGCCTTTCACTTTGTTCATTTTATTTGGATAAGGATGATTGGAAAAATTCTACTTAACATATACTTAACCTTTCTATGGTAGTGTCTACTAAGGGATAAGAGGTTGAGGTGTTGGTGTCAAAGTGACTAGAGCACTAAGTAGTGGATAAAAATAATAGGAATTTGTAGCTTTTTTCTAATAGGTGAGTTGAGTACATGTTGGCCCAGGCATATGTTGATGCATATGGGGATACACATAAGAGGTAGTTTTACCTCCTTGTGAAGTAATGAAAGAAGGATCTAGGGAGGTTAAGTGTATGTGGTACTAGGACCCCCATGTGGCTAGCCATATCCCATGTGTCCTTGTTGATATGGGGAAGGTTGATGGTATGCTATAGACCCAATCACATTATTAATAGTAGGATATTCTCCCAGTGCAGAATGATCACCAGAATAGGAGTAATGAACATAAGGGTTAATAGTTTATAAATATTTTGATTGGGTGTAGATTAAGTCATACTACATGGACTTTTGAAAGGCTTCTACATCAATTTGAGGGAATTTTTAAGAAAAATCCTTGGAAATGGGAGGAATTAATTATTTCAAAACTAATCCATAAAGAAACATTAATTGAATTCCAAGTCCTTACACAAGATTCATTATCTACATCATTCTTTAATGTGTAAAGTAATTTGAGTGGAAGTGGTTTGGCAACAAGTAATCAAAATCTCTCTGTTGATATCATAAAGTTCCGTAGTTTGTGATAGATTTAGATGAACACGACATATGGAAAGACTAGATATGGTTAGATGGATCTTCTCCAAAATTTCATTCAAACATGGGGATATCGGAGGGAACTTTGGTTGGCATGGGAGGGCATGCCAAATCATGGAGGAAAGGATCATTCACGAGCCAGATTAATTATGGCATGTTCAAGCTAGCCATAAAGGGGAGAAATGGTTGAGTAATAGTGTTTGCAAGAGGTTATCTTGTATTAGCTCCACGATTAGCACTTGCATTATCACTAATGCCAGTCTCAGCATTACCTCCACTATTGTCTCTTGAAGTGGGACTGATGTTACCACTAGAGTTCATGCCAACCTTGTTAGTGAGTTTTGGTTCTGGGGATTCAAAAATAGAGGAAGAAATAGAAAACTTATATGAGCTACAGTCCACAAGCAGGACTAGAGGGAGGCATCTTGACATGTTGACTAGATGTAAGAGGATTTCCTAAAGGTAACAGGGGGTGAATACCTCGTAGAGTCCATGAATTATTCCTGATGCACGTAATGTTGTCAAGACAAGTATGAATTTGATAGGCTAAATATATGAGAAAGGGAAATTAAATTGACAAAAAACAAGTAGAAAAATGTGTATAGTGGTGTAATGTGCTTTCTAACTGAGCTAATGTTAATATGGTTCAAGGAACCTCATCCTACAAAAGAAAAATGACTCTAGCGTAAAAGATGCACTACACGTCAAATAAGTCCTAAGGTATGTTTCAAATGGTATTCTAAAAAACCAAGCTCTTAGATGGTTAGGGCCACACACATTGTTGAGTGAAGATATGAAGAGGTATGGTTGCTTCTCACAACCATTACCTATAGGTTGTTTTCACCTACAAATATTGGCCTCTAAGGATCCCTTCCTCTAGTTGGGGTGAGTGAATCTCATCTTTTGGGTATCAATTTAGAATTAAATTCCCAACCAAGAATTGGGAGCCTAAATGGGAACTTCTAGTATCCTCAATCTCAGCCTTAGCCCCTTCACAAATTTCTATTGTGAGCCAGTTTTTTTTTATTAGATGATGAAGGATTTCAATCCAACTAACCATTGGGGGAGTTTTTAGGTCCAAAATGGGCATCCTAAGGAAAAATTATTAAAATAATAGTTAAAATAATAAAATAAGTGATGGATTCTTAAGAAAAATAAAGGAAACTAATTTTTTATTGTATTTTTGGATTATCTCCTTATAGGTTTACATAAATGTCAACTTTAGACACTAGATGGATGAAAAACTAAATTAAATATCCAACGAGTAACCACTTTGCATCCTTCTAAGTAGACTGACATAGAAAATAATTGAAAATACATGAAAAATGTGTGTTGAACATGTTTTCTAATGTATTTTCAATGTGGGTGTACAAAATGGGAACTAAAACTATGTTTGGTAGATACAAAAGTCCTGGTGGATTTGGATGACTAGGTGCCTGATGTTGGGCACAATAACAAGAAGTTTAATCAGCACAAGTACATTATTGATTTATAATGACATCTAAGTCTCTCCTAGATAGAATTCTGATGGATCATTTTGAGCACAAGGATGATATCTTACACGCTTTAGAGCACATCCACCATCACTTGTGGGACATAGATCAACACAGATGCTATATCGAGTAGCACCTGCACATTCCTCCATTGGTAAGAAACATCCCCAACAACACTAAATATCATGTTTTGGTGGCTTCTTTTGACACTGATTCCTAGGCTAAGCTCTGTTGTGTTCATGGCTATTTTATTTTTGAATTATCGAGACCAAGCTAGCCTGAACCATTTTTAGTATATACACTTTCTAGCTATTTTTTTTGTAAAGAAGGACCTCACTAGCCTCTTTGTGAAGAGTGAAATTTTGGTTATGTTCATGCCTCCATAGTGATAGGCTCACCAAAAGTTTCTAGAAAATCCATGTAAATATTAGTTTTGAAGGAAATACATATTTACCACGTTAGAAAAGATTGATAATTTGATTAGAAACCAATGTTGAATTAATTTGATTAAAACCAATGTGGAACTATCTAAATCTAATTTAAGCTTGGTTGAAAGTATCCTCAAAACTAACGTAGAATTAATTTGAAACTTTTTCTTTTATTCTCTAAACTATTAATTATAGTTCTCTATTATTTTCATTCCCTATTGTTCCTTGTGTTGTAAACTATTACTCCCAATTTATCTTGTTCTCATTGGCACTGTTATCTTTATAAACTATTGTTCTCCTTCTCCAAACTATTACCAACCTAGATCCATGTTAACTCCTAACCTATTAAGAGTCGAGAGGGTTCAAATCTCTTTGAGACCAAAATCTCTTTTTTTTAGTGCAAAACTTGAGGCAATTTTTGCATCTCCAAAGATGTGATCCATATTGAAGCTTGATAGATTTGGTGTTAAGATGGATATAGATTGATTTAATCTTTAATTATTAACAATTATTTATTGATTTAATTTTTCTTTTTTATGTAATTTAGTTGAATCAAAAGACTTTAATTAATAATTATAATTAATATTTCTTTATTTTTTATTTTTATGTAATTTGACTGAGACAAAATGTTTACATAACATAACATAATATGGAACTATAACATCTATTAGATATTGATAGTGTCTCTTGGCTAAAAACTGTAATAAAATTAACTTAAAAAAATATTTATAAAATATTTTGATTGCTAAATGAGATATAGTTTTTGGGAATGCAGCATTGATGAGGCTTGGTATAACAAATCCTATTTACAAGTTATTAATATCCATGGTAAGTGAGGGTGAATATCCATGAGTGAGCATGAATATTCATGATTAAAAATCTTATTATATTGTAAGTATTAAGAAATTTAGTGAGCATTAATAAAATTTAAATATTGTTATAGAATTATTATTTTAAGCTATATAGTAAAATGGATCTTAATTGATAGATTCTATTTATCTTATATACTTTAATTTAATAGAGGGTTTATATATATCTCTCTCATAAGTAATTATTATCTTTTTGCTCTCAGATTTAATTAATTTTTTTTATAAAACTAAATTCAAATAAAATATTTCTAAATATTTTGATTGTGAAATGAGTTGTGGTTTTTGGGAACGTAGTATTAATGAGCCATGATATTGACCCATAGTATTGTAACGATGTCTATTTACAAGTTAATGATACCTATGGTAAAGTGAACATCAATATACATAGTTAAAAATATTGTTATTGATGAGCCATGATATTGACTCATAGTATTGTAACAAAGTCTATCTACAAGCTAATGATATCTATGGTAAAGTGAACATCAATATACATAGTTAAAAATATTGTTATATTGTAAGTATATTGTATATCAATGTCTTTATGTGTTTACCAATTAAATTGAAATATGGTTATAGAAGAATTATTTTAATTTAAAAGACAAAGTTGATCTTAACGTATAGCTAATACTTATATGCTATATATTTTAATGTAATATGTATATTATGATTTTCTTTCACCTAAAACATTATTGGTAATTTTATTAATAAAAATAAATATTAAAAAATATAACAAATTGAATTTTATTATTTTTATTACTTTTAGCTTTCTACATATACTACAACATCCTTTTATATTATTTTTAACCTTCTATTATTATTTAATTGAACTAACATATTAATATAAATTCAACATATTGCGCTAACATCTATAAATGTTGAGATACTTTCCTACTTTATACCACAATTATCTAAATTATTGTTCTCTATTGTTATCACTAAACTCACTATTTCTTTATTGTTTATAATCAATAACTTGTTTTTTCTCATTTTTATGTATTTTCTATAGTGTTCCCATTCTTTATTGCTATATTTTATCTATTTTTTGTGTTATGTGTTTTCTCTCATCCTCTATAGTGTATAATTCTCTCATTTTATGTTACAAACTATTGCATAATTATTTAATTCTCTATTGTAACCTATTATTGTTATTCTCATATTATAAGGCATTGTTATTCTCTATTATTTTGTCTTGTTATATATTCTCATTCTATTGATCTCTATTGCTTTCTTCCATTTTTCTTTCTTGTATAACTATCTTATTCTCAATTGTGAATGATTTTTCTACTTTTATTGTTATCAATTCTTTTCATTAGTAAATTATTGTTTTCTGGTAACTCATTCTCTAGTTCTAGCAAATATTGTTCTCTAACATATTGCTCCATTCTCTAAACTATTGTTGTCTAAAATAATGTTTTTCTCTATTTTCTTTATTCGTCTAGTTCTCTATTGATTTCTCTATGGTTATTTTTCTCTATTTTTGTTTCTTTGGTAGTGTCTTCATCTATTTTAGTATTTTAGAATTATCTTGGTATTGCTTTTTCTAAGATAACTTGATTTTTTTTAATTATCTAATATTTTATTTGTTAGTTTTTTATTAAATATTATTAATTGGTTTTTTCTCATTTTCTTTATTTTCATTTATTGTTTTTCTTTCAAATTCTATTGTTATCTTCCTTCTCTATTTTATACTATGTATAATTCTATCATTCTCTATTGTAAGTTATTGTAGAGAGATATGCTAAATATTTCTAAGAAATTTAATCTCCTCATAATATAATATACTAGATTTCGTTCTTAGTTTTTGTTTATAATCTAGCAAATACTGAGAACCAAAGTTTGCAACATCTCATAAATGTGATGAATTTGTCCCCTTAACACTACAATCAAAATTTAGTATAGATAGAAAATGAACAAATTAATATGAAATGTAATTTTACACCAAATATAACCTTATAAACATAAATTGATGGGTCCAGCCCAATGCTTTACACACTTGTCATAAAGGAATGATCTCCAATGTTTGTTAGGTTGATTTAATCATACAGAATGATGGTACGGGGATAAAATGTAATATAGATATTTTTTCGGATTTCAGTTGTTGAGCATTCAATGATGTGTTTAATGAAAATGACCTCGCCTTGAGGTTTGTTTCTCCCACTCAGTCTTTTCATTATCCCCTTGTTCGTTGGCTTCCTCGGTCTTTTGCTATGTTCCCGTCGAGGGTTTCCTCTACAATGTTTCGCGAAGGTCTATGGACAGCAATGCTACAAGTCTTGGTTGTGCTCCTGATTACTCACTGCTGTGACTGTATTTGTTCTGGTTCCTTGGTTTGTAGCTGGTTGTGACTCGTCCTGTGATGGTCACGATAAGATCTCTACGGTCTTTGATTTCTTTCTGTTGTATGAGGTCGATGTTATGTTTGGTTTCCTTCCGTTGTGGGCTTTCAAGCCACTGTATGTAGGTTCATGTGCTGATATTACTCGTCCGGTTTTGGCAACATGACTTCTATTTACTTTCAGGCTCAATCGACAGCTTTCTTCCAACTCTGGCGCATACATGTAATCTAACCTTCCCTGTTATCAATCCATGGACTTCCTCCCACGGTTTCTGACCTAGATTGTCCCTTGTCCTCCTTAGTTTGTTGGCGTTGTCATTAGGATATTGGTCTCGGCCTCTCCGCGAACCCTCAGGTATCGGCCGACACTCTTAATGCCTTAATTCTTTGTGACAACTCTTTATTGACTCTGCTATTTCAATATATCACTAACAACTATATGTTCTCGCTGTACAGGAAGTGGGGTTTGCTACTGGAGGGTTTGGTTTTTACTTGGTAGGCTTTACCTCTTCTGACTTTCGGTAGTCCATCGTCCTGGTCTTTTAATCTCTGTTCTTCAAATGAAAAGGGTTTGACAAATGCCCACTATGAGCATTGCTATGGTTGTCAGTACTTGGGTTTCCACTGTATTTAGATAGAAATGTTATGTTTGTAGCTATGGCTCCTCTCTAAGCCCTCATCTTGGGTTCTCTGTTCAAAGTTTGTGTGTTTGCACTGTGTATAAATGTTATGATTGAAACCCTTACCGAGGGTTTGTGGGTGAGGGTTTGAGCATGAACGATTTTTGACTTTAGAGTTCTATTGTAATAGTTTAATACACAAGACTGCAACATTTCGAAAAATTCTTCCAAGAAAAAATATAATAGGATTGATTCTATTATGAATTACCTGGTCGATGTATGATGTCTGCTTTCTTGGAGTTTCATGGCCAAAACTGCTATCATATGCTTTCAATGGATTTGAAGTTCATGGTCTGATTTTCAATTACATGACTCTGTGGTTTGGCTCATATTGTGACTTGGTTGTCGTATGAAATACAATGTGGGAATTGTCGCTTGGCCTGTAGGTGTTTGGACGGTGCGAGACTTTGATTCACTTTCGCTGTCTACTTTAATAAATTACGAACCCTTATACTTGTATCTGCTCTTTGGTCTTGTTGTATTAACTGGTTGTCTCTTCTACGGAACGCAATACAAATATTTGTTTACCAGAATTTGTACATAGTTAGTTGTGTATTCGAAATAATTTGTTAAACAAAAAACATAGAAATACAGTGAGCATAGAGATGAACAAACGTTTAAATTCTCTGCTGTTACTTTTATTTGAGTGAAAGAGGTATTGAATGGAACCCATTCTTTGGTTTGTCCTGTTACATTTATAGGTTCCCTGTCCGAGTTAATGAAACTGTACAGTTGCCTTTTTTCAGTTACAGACTCTTACAGTTACGTGTTTTTTGGACATTTGTTTATTTTATGACAAGATTTCCTGTTCAACCACATTTGTCTTTTTCCCTTTAAAATAAAAGGATAATCACAGTTTGTTAACAACAATTCAACTCATGACTATAAATGTTCAACTACCCCTAAGTATCATAAAATAAAATAAAATAATCGAAATCCCACCTACTCTCTTGTCAACCAACAGAAAAAACTAAATAAAAGTAATTTCAACTTCCTTTGACCTGGAAAAGATTCACCTGGTCATGGTGAGCTAGATGCTCCTCCATCATAAATAAACATGGCCAATGGTATTTAGAATTTCACCAAGGTAAATAAGCATGGCCAATGGTATCTAGTATTTCACCATTATATTTCACCATTATATATGTAAACAAAATTCTATCCAAATTCTTTGTCCATTAATATAAGCTCTATCTCCTTCGACATCAAATGTCCATTACTTATTTAAAAGAAAAAAAACTATTATTTTTTACATACTACATAACCTAGGTTATTCTTTAATATGCTCATAGTAGAAATGAGCATATCCATTCCATCATAGTTGCTTATGTCTGATTGATTGTACTGGTTAATAGAAACATATTAATATAATTCAATCTGATTAAATCACATGCTTGCAAAATAGTTGTATATTCCATATTTACATGTGCCATCTTCAATTTGTTATAGTTCCAAATTTATAGAAGCACATAACGAGAGTATGAAAACAACTGGATGGTTTCTTAAAAATGGAAAACTACGAAGCTATAAATTAATATTAACATGTGCCATCTTCAATTTTCTATAGTTCCAAATTTAGCAAATAACATAGGGAGAGTATGAAAACAATTGGATGGTCTCTTAAAATGGGAAAACTACGAAGCTATAAATTAATATTAACATGTGCCATCTTTAATTTTCTATAGTTCCAAATTTAGCAAATCACATAGGGAGAGCATGAAAACAATTGGATGGTCTCTTAAAAATTGAAAACTACGAAACTATAAATTATGTAAAAGGGGCATAATTTGGAAACCTAGGATACTACATGTGTGGAGCTTTTGTAGGGTTTCTTTCGAGCAATGATGTACATACTTTTAATCTTTACGTTTTTCATTAATTCCTAGCCTACTATGAAATCAGAAAGAAACCATAGTGCAATTATTGAAATGAAAGGGTGTAGGTTTCAAGATACCACAAAAGAATAATTACTTGGCACCTTGGGAATTATGTGAGACACCTTCAACATTCTCCCCTCTCCTCTAAGAGTAATGTTCTACAGCGCAGGCCAAAGGCAGGGATACCAAAGGTTATGGGTTCAATCTAAGGACCCTCTATTGGTATTTCCACCAAGGTGGTCAATGAATCTTCTATCCCTTTATGCACTGCCAATCACCATGGAATTTTGTGGGATGTTGGTCTCATACTATCTCTCAATTCACCTCATGGAGTATATTTTCAGTCACTCTATCATAGCCACTATCTGTAGCTCTGTCATATGTTCATTATTTTCTTTTAGTTTTTAGTTTGTTTTTATAGCATCTATATATATCCTTCTCGTCTATATATTTTATGAATGCTTTGGAAAGATTATTGAGGAGATCAAGAATTCACTTTTGACACATTGGAGATAGCAATTACGATTTAATCAAACATATTCGATAGTTGACACATTGGAATCTTTTGAGATTGATCGACATTTACAACATGAGATAAAAAAAAAACGGCTGTAGATTGCATTTATAGGTTAGAGATTAAAAAAACTGCTCTAGATTGCATTTATAGGTTAGTGATTTCTGCAGACATGGATAAATTTCATTTAGTGCTTACGTATACCTGCATATCGATTTCTACTGACCTAAGTGGGAAATACCTCGAACTAAGGATCCTCTGCCGGTGTTTCAGTCGAGCGAGTTACACCAAGCAGCTCATGTGATCTCATATTAAGTAGTCTATGGGTTGGTTGGGCAAAAATCGAAAGTGTTGGACATAGCCTCATGGAAGAAGAGCCTTATACCGCCCTACAAGGAAATTTGTAAGGGAAGTTACCTTTGGTTATTCCTTGCTGGAATAAATTACAGGCACACCAATATGGCCAATCACTTGTGACTTCATGAACCAGGGTTTTACTACCACTTTAACATCTAAGATAGAATTAACCATATTGAGGTTGTAATCCGTTAATGGTAGCTAAGGAAATTTTTAAAACCCCATTTAAATTTATATATGTATATTAATTTGGTAAATTTTCATGATCGTTTCATGTTACAAACTATGTCACACGGTTCGAGTTCGTAGTTCGACAACGATTAAGTTCAATTTGAATTCAAATTTTCATATATATATATATGAAAAAGTAATAGAAAATTCAAAATTGATCCATAAACACATGAACACAAATTCTTATTAATAAACTATTAAACATACATGAATAATGTAATCATTCTAACATCTAGTTAAATGTAAACATACACAATAGTAGTTTGCAAAAATAAATGACATAATTTTCAGTCTTCAAAATTTAAATGAATGTCAAATACTAGTAATCTTTTAAAAAATCACATAATCAAAACATCATCAAAATTTAAACATACACATCATTGTAGGACATTTTTAAATTTCAAAATTTTAAATATCATCAAAGTCATAATATCATCAAAGTCATCAACACATGGAATTCCATCATTTGGCTCATCTAGTGAGTCATCATCAATGCTAATATAATAAGGAAGTCATAAAGACCATTGCCAAATAGTTAAAATCCATAAAATTGTTCTAGGAAATTCAAAAAACATAGACAATCTATAGTTATGGCCTACTAGACTCTAGTATGATAAAAAAGGTCTCAATCATCATCTGCATATGGCATAGTAAAGGCACTAGAATGGTGGTCATCAAAGTCATCAATAGATGGAATTCCAACATTTGGATGATCTAGTGAGTCACCATCAATGCTAATATCATCTTCTTCTGGCTCTAAATCAGCATCAAACCATGGCTCGGAGGAACTAGATGCATCTTTGGCCACACTACTCAAGGCCAACTTCAAATTACTGCGAACATAAACAAGGTCTTCCAACCTTGTAGACAATAATTTGTTTCTTTTCATGGACTGGATATGGTTAAAGCTACTCTAGTTCCTATCATAAGCAGAGGCACTTGATCCCTGGCTCAAAATATGAACTGCAAAACGTTGCAATTCAGGAGTCTCTGATCCATAAAACTGCCACCATCTCCTTGGAGGAATATTGGGCCTATCTTGTACTGCACTAGACCTTGCAAATATTCCCTCTTCCATCTTGTATGCTCGAAGCTGCTCTCTAATTCTCCTGCATTCTTCTAGATCAGGGACCAACCGTTCAACTACATCATAAAGGCCATTCATGACTTCTGCATCATTTGTTCTTTCTATCCCAAAGACTCTAGGATACAAATAACAAGCTGCTGCATGTAAAAGACTATGCAACATCTTCCATCTTTCATCAAACATCTCCCATATTGCAATGTACTCATTTTCCTCATTATTAAAAGATTTTGCAATGGCTTCTTTACCACGATCTATGCCGTTATAAACAAAACCCATGGAAGGGGTATCACTATCAACCATGCAAAGCATATCAACAATTGGTTCACATACTTTTAAGACCTTTTGAGCATTGTCCCAAAAAGCATTCCCTAAAATCACGTGTTCCAACTCCTTTCCTTTAGGTTCCTTTGAAAGATGAGACTTTTCCCACTCATTGTTGCAAAAAACGCCTCTTATACTCCGTTTTTCTTCAACTAGCCTTTCGATAGTAATATAATATGTGGCAAACTTGGTGTCACAAGGCCTGAGCAACTCTCTAGATGCATTATTCCTGTACAAGCTCAATGTGAGTTGATGGTTAAATATGAAGTGAGAAATTTGTTTCCCCCTCCGAACTATCTCGTTAATCCATGGAAACTTTGCCAAGTCATGTAACAATAAATCAAGACAATGGGTAGCACAAGGTGTCCAATATATTTTTCTATATTTATCCATGACCATTTTTCCTGCTCCAACACAATTTGAAGCACTATCAGTTATAACCTGGACCACATTTTCTTCTCCAACCTCAAGAATAGCTTCCTCTAAAATCTTGAAAATAAATTCAGAGGTCTTATTATTCCTTGATGCATCAACTACTTTAAAAAAAAGTACCCATTTAGGGCAAGAAACCAACACATTAATAAGAGGTCTATGATTCATATCTGACCAGCCATCTAATAAAATTGTGCACCCTGTTTCCTTCCAAGAGTCTTTGATCTTCTACAAATTGTTTGTAACTCTTTCTTTTGACCTCTTCAAAATAGTGGTCCTTAAGGTCTTAGAACTAGGAGGGACATATCCTTTACCAAAACCTGCCATCATCTTACATGCGTTGATGAAGTAAGGGCTTCTTGCCACATTAAATGGAATTGCACATTCAAAAAACATCTCACCTACAACATCATCAACCTCTTGTTTCTGCATGGGCTTCCAAAGAGTATTTAATGTAGCTGTCCCACTTGATTTACTGATCTTTGACTGAGATGAACTCCCAACACCAACCATGCTTAAAGAAAGTGTAGATAATGAATTGTAATTCATTGCAATTTCTGTTTGAACACGTTGTCTTTTGTTTTCATTCACTTTCTTAGCCTTTTGTACATTGTCATAATCTTTTTGAAGTGTCTCTTTGAGCTCTGCAGACACATTCTTGCAACCTTCAACGCCACCTCCTTTGCCATTAGTGACAGAAAGTAAGTGGTCCATGAATGTAGTTAAATATCCAAAAAATTCATTATTACATAACTTGCATTTCAAATTCCTCCCATGAGGCCCGTCCAATTTCTCCACATATTTCCAACCTTCTGTCGTTGACTTTGGAGGTGCCATGACAAATATGACTGCATTTTTGTTGGAAATGGCATATTAAAATTCGAATTTAAATAAATGATAAAATAGTGAAATTCAATTTTCAAATAAAAATAAAACTTGATATTTTGATGAGTATTCAAATCATGCATAACTTGTTCAAATTTTAGTTTTCCAATTTCTTCAATTATTTCAAATTTAAATAA